>VYZV01005966.1:261354-285692 GCA_013401275.1 Pandion haliaetus | reverse complement strand
GGTGGAGCAGGGGACGAGTGAGGAATCTTCCCCCTGAGGAAAGGAGCGGCAGAGACGATGTGTGGCGAGCTGACTCAACCCCCATCCCCTGTTCCCCTGTGCAGCCGGGGGGAGGAGGTAGAAAGCACCGGGAATGGAGCTGAGCCGGGAAGGCGGGAGGGGTGGGGGGAGGTGTTCTGAGGTTTGGTTTCCCTTCCTAATACCCTTATGTTTTGTTTTTGTTTTGATTTGTAGTAAGTTAAACTGGTTTTGTTTCTTCCCCAATTTGAGCTTGTCTTTTGCTGGTGACCATAAGTGGGGAGTGATCCCTCCCAGTCCTTGTCTTGACCCACAAGCCTGCCTTTGGATTTTCTCCTCATCCCAACGTGGCCAGGGGAGGGGGTGGGGGGTGAGCGAGCGGCTTCGTGGTGCTTTGTTACCGACTGAGCTGAAACCACGACACAGGGAAAAAAAGAAAAAAAAATCTTGACCCTGCTTCTCCAACCCCCCAGCATCCCATTCTCCTTCTTTTCACCTTCAGCTTTACTCAATATGCTGCTTAAGTCAATGCCTGAAGTCCTTTCCTCCATTTCTACCCTAGACTCTTTCCAATACCTCTCCTAGCATTCCACATTAAAAAAATGAAGGACTTTAGTGATCTCATCACTGTCAAACATTTCACCCGTCTTGATCTCTCAGGTGACTTCAACATAGCTAAACTCTTATTCTCCCTTGGTTTTTAGGTCTCTCATATTCTCAACCTTTTTCTCTAGCAACTTCTTATTTTTGAGACATTTCAAATCTCTGAGATTCTGCCTCAGATCATCATCTTTCCTCCCTCTTCAAAGTATACTTGGGTAATCCAATCCACATCCATTTTTATGGTATTTTATACTGTTTCTCAAAACAGACTGAGATGCAGGGTTTTAGTGCTGTTTTTATTACCACCATTGATGCTGCTGGTGCTTAAACGTGAGCTGAACTCTTTTGATAATCCACATTCAGATTGCGTGTCTGTGGTCATGCAAGAAGGATATAACAGAACTAACCCAGAACTAATATTTCCGATTTCTCTTGTTCTCTTCTCATTCCTCTTTGAAGACGATTGTCCACACAGACATTGTCCACAAAGATAAGACTCTGGATGCACAGAATTCCTTCATTAACTCCAAGATCTAGTTTATGGCTCTTTGCTTTCAGTATGCCTATTTTCCTTCCTTGTATATGTCTTGCTCTCTAGAAATATGTCATTCCTTATACAAATATCTCACTACCAGGTTAAGGTCTTGCTCCTCTTTGATCTTTCCATGGCACTAGGAGTACTCCTGAAATGCTTGGCAGTTAATAGCTGATCATTGATTTAAGTGGGAAGTGAGAAATGTGAATATTTTATCGGATCTGGGCCATGGTCCCCCCTTAGGGAGCTTTTATCCACATAAACTCAGAGCGTCTGCCTAGCATGCAAAAGTTATCTGGCTCTTCTTGAGAGATCTACAATACAAGTACTGACAGACAGTATCTATTTTCATATTATACGAATAGACAGGGAGAAGCCAGGTCAATTCTGCTCTCTCAAGAGTTTTTCTTCATCTTTGGAGTAGAGCAAACACCAGACTCCCTCCCTTGCCCCAGGGTGTCACAGAGTGATGCAGTCCCTCTGAATCTGGAAATACCCTAACCAGTTGGCACCATCGCTCCATGGAGCAGTCTCCCACGACCCCTACTTTGGAGGTCCCACTCATGCCCAGGGCAGGCTGTGCAGACAGGAGCAGCCAGGGTCCTAATTCTCAGGTATGCTGGAGCTAGGCAATATTTGTGCTGTGACATTAGAAACCCTGACAACACTATATTCATCTGGAAATAACAGCATCTCCAGCAGTAAAAGCTGCCATTTGCACCCTGGGTGAGAGGCTGGAAAATGAAGTTTCACTCTGCACTTTGCTGGAGCGTGCTCTGACCACCAGGCTTTAGTCTAGCTTCAACTATGTAGGTAGGAGAGGAGCACTGCCCATCTTTGGCCAATCTCAAGTTGTGTCACTGTGCAGAAAGTAACTTAAGTTACTTAAAGCCTTGCTCACAAGTAAATATCCGTGAAAAGAACAGGCAAGAAGGATCTTGGCTTGGTAGCCCACTGAAATTGTGGGGATTAAAGGAAAGGAAATTCTTATTTACCATGTAATGGCTAAGGAAAAAAACTCAAGCTGAACCATAGCAGGTCCTTCAGTCCTTCATGAGGGCATGAAGACCTCAAAGCATTGGTCCACAGCTACTTTTGGTTGAAAGAGTCAGGTTTCAAGGGCTTTTCTGCATGGGGAAGCTTGTGCACGGAAGGCAATTTACAGCACCCAGGAGACCCAATGCTCACTTCCTTTGTGAACACTCACCCTAAGCTAAAAAGAAAATTTGAGAAGGGCAGCTTACTCTAATTTGATGTTGAAGCAAGCTACCAAGCACATGGTGCAGTCTGTATGCGGGTCTGCACTACACAACGGAGTGCAGTGCAGGGGTACTCAAGAGAGTAGCAGGACTGGACTGGCCAATCTGAAGTCCTTGCAAAAAAAAAAGTTCCAGTAGACATGCTCTAAAGGTAAAAACCGCACGGACAAAACCTCATGAAGAACCAGTTAATACAAGGCAAGCAACAGTATTTCAGCTGCTGGCTGGTTTGTTTTTTTTCTCTGGTTTTGTTTTTACTTTACAGCTGAAGACATCTTTCATAAAATCCCTTCTCACAACATACATAAGATTTCTGGCCTCCTATATATATGGTTAATTCTGGCAGGATGTCAGCAGGATTCTAGGGGTTATAATTTCACATAAAACCAGAAAGAGTGATCCAATGTGTTAATATATTTGTGATATTATTTATTTTGAGATTACCATAACATTTCACCAAATCCAGTTTTATATTTGTCATGTTTTCCCTTTTTTTAATCTTTTATATCTGATTGTTATTTTGTCAGTTTTATCACTGCTTTATTGTATAATAGAAGCATTTTATATTTGAATTTGTACCAACATTCAACATTATTTATTTGTTACATTCCTTTGTGGGTTTTTTATGAAAGTAATAAAAAGTAAAACATTAAAGAGTATCAGGCAAACCCTTTCTCCTTGTTTCAGTGCTGAGAGTGGATTTTTGCAGTGGTCAATGCATTAGCAGCATCTAGAGACAGCATTCAGTCTCATTTTTCTAGTATTGGAATTGCTGTAATCCTAGGTCATATGGAAACGCTTCACTGACCACTTGGAATCACCGAGAGCTGAGGTTTCAAATGTGTGTGCTTTCAGTTACACACTTCAGGACTTACTTAGGTGTCTATCAGTTTGGTCCCTGGAGCCTCAGAACTGCAAATGAAGCCAGAAAGAGCTTTTGATGGTCAGCACCTCTGAAATTCCTGCATCATTTAGGCTTCAAGTGCCAGGTTAGACTCTAATAGAAAGCGAAGCTTAGAAACAAAACCTACTTACTCTTGTGACAGCACCATATTTATTCTCAAGACATCTTCCCAGAGAAAGATTCAGAAGTCATAAAAAGTAGTTCCACAGACGATGGATGAGGTCTCAAATTCCCTTTACATATGCAGAGGAGAAACCTCTTTATTCCATTATTCTATTTTAAAAACAGAGATTTTTCATCTTCTTCATCTCAGAAAGTAATCACCCTTCTGTTTCTCTTGGTATCCTTTGTACTCCTGGAAAAATTGGCAAGAAGGAGCAGGAGAAGTAGAGACTGGAAAGAATATATCGTGAGAGGGGGAGATAAGGTTGGGAGAGAAGATCAGGCAGGTATGACTTGTTTACTCTCTGGCATACTAAACAGCTGCAAATTCAAGAAAACACAGAAAAAAAAATCTCTGGGAAAAATTACCAATAGACTACTTCAGAAAGTAAATTTGGAACTGTTTTCAATAACCAGGACCATGAAATACCAGATGTCTGGGACCTTCTTGGGTGCTGCAGAGGAGGTTAAGCATCTATATTCTACACAGCAATTCACACTACCAACCACCATTGACTGCCAAACCCTGTCAGTAGAGTGAAAAAATCATGACACTGAAATGTTCATGGTAACCTTTTCAAACAGTGTAATATAAATAATTGTTGCAAAGAATAGATGGATGGCTAGATAGATGGATGAATGTCTCTTGTGTGTGGAATTAATTACAAATTTGGATAAAGAAACACTGCTTGTACAGGTGGCTTCATACCCTCCAAGCCAGTCAGCCTGATGGAGAAAACATTTTCTCCTTCCTGCTTACTAAAGGAACCCCACCAAACCAATCAACCAAACAAACAAAAACCCCCACCTTTTATTTATTCCTTCAGGAACACATAAAGCCAACTTCTGCTTAGAGGCAAGCCAAATGCAGTTAAACAATGTGTATAATATGAAGAAAAAAAATACAGCTCTCTATGTTAATAATATTAATATTGACTATCAACTAGGACAGATATTTTATCAGGAAAATATGATCTCTTATAAAACAAACCATAATTTGTGGAAAAGAGCCACAGGTGAGAGAGGAGAAAACAAAATCCAAACAGTCAATATAATGTTTAATGCCCAAATTTACATCTTACAGTGTCAGAAAAACCATCACAGTTATTAGTGTGAAATGTCCAAAGAGGGCAGTGACAGCAAGGTGACACGCGACCCTCAAGAGTCCCATACTGGGGTTTGCATTTTAATGCCTCAGAACACACGCTTGCCTGAGACCCAAGGAATCTATGCACTTGAAATGGAATTTTATATGATGGAAGACAGGTAGACCAGTGATGGTCTATTAAGAAGTGCTGGGAGCAAAAAGGCATTTAGTGGAGACCTGGAAAAAGCTTCCACTTTAAATCCTTCAGACTCAATGGAGCAGAGAAACAGTCCATTGGCCGGTGGCAGCAAAGCACTGGCGATGTTGAGAAAGTCAAGTAGCCATTCATCACTGTGGCATGGGAGAAGTTGCATAAAGGATCTAAAAAGCCCTCCAAAGCACCCTGAACCCAGGCAGTAATTATGTCAAGCATTTGACCCACTGAAACCGCTATTAACCTCTAACAGAGGCATGGTTGTACAGCCAAACATTCACAATGTTAGTCATGTTTAAACAGCTTCCAGTAAAGATGACACAGGCCTATTAGAGGAATTTGCACATTGCCTCTGGAATTGATGGATTCTTTCAAGTCTTTATCCTCAGCCTTGGTTGCCAACTTCATCTTTACAGCTTTTACCCCTTATTTTCCCTGGGAACCTAATAAATGAAATATTATCCCCACAGATTTAATTTTTCCTATTAGAAGAAGTTCAGTTTGGTGAGGGTGGGCTGGCCTATGCTACAAATTTCCTAAATGGTTGATTTAAATATGTATATTTAAAACCATGGTCAGGACCCTTAGTTTGGGGCAGAAAGGAAACATTGTTCTCCAATTTTTCCTTTCAGGCACATCAAGTAAAGATAGTAAATGTCATAAAAATGCATTGCCAATCCCCAAAAGATGACACATCACCTTTTCTCAAGCATCTCTTTGTGTAACTCCATGTATATGCTCAAGGAATGCCGGGAGAATAAAGTTGTCCTTCCCCATACAGGAACCGATCCTGGCAGGCCAGGCTCCTCCCTGGCTCTGAAGCTGCCTAATGCCACCAAAATCAATAGAGTTATCCTCATTTGCAGCAATGGGAAGCAGCATCAGGTCCTTCCCTTCCTTGGCAGTCTGCAGCACTGGCTCAAAGCCACAAATGAAATGGTTTATCCTACGTGCAGTGAACTAACACTGCTGCTGGACTAGTGAGCAGTGGGACCAGCTGGAACCCAGACAGGCTGGAAAGAGATAACGCAACAGGAGGGACCCCCTCTCTCTCTCACACAACACACACAAAAGGGTGACAAAGGCATTGCTGTCAAACTGTTGATTCAACTGTCTTAATTCTTAAGAACCATAATCACTGAAATGCACCATTTATAAATCAAAAAGGGGCCATAAGAACTATTACAAGATAATTTTTTGAAATCACTGCTCTATCGTTCCAGAATAAGTTCACTGCATTTAGCTGAAATCAGTGGAATTACCCTGGCATAAAATGGAAGTAATCTGGTAGTGAATCGAGTCTTTCAGGAATAAAACACAGAAACAGGGCTGTAGCAGACACTGCATACACAGTTTAACAGGAGTGGACCAGGGACAGAAATTTAAAAAAAAACTTTGCAATTTTCTAGGTGAAAGCACAGTGATAACCATTAGGTGGATAGCTGTTTGTACTGCTCTATTTCATTTCCTTGTATTTTATAGCAAAATGAAACTAAGTAAATTAGTCACTAAGTATGTTCCTAGAATTTTTGGAAGTAAGTTCTGTTTATAACCTTTACCTGACATCAGAAAACTTTGAAGGTGTTTCAAACAAGGTTTGAAGTAGGCAGACTGGTTTTGCTGCTTTTCATGCCTCAGCACTCGTTTTTTTGGCAGCATCTTTTTACTTTCTTGTAGAATTCAAGCAACGCTACTCAAAAAAGCATACCAGAAATTAGCACCCCTATGTATTTCAAAGAAACCAAGCTTGCTGTATAGTATCTGCCTGACCCTAGATCTCTTGGCTAGTCTTTCTTGGTCACCTGAATTGTGCCCTGGGTACCTAAAAGTAGTCAGAGGCATATTTCTCCTGCAACTCTGCACTGCATTCAGAATAATCTTGTCTCCAGTTCCCCAAAGAGTCCTTTATGATGTTTTAATTCAATCCTGACGCTGCAGCCATGAGGTCGTGATGAGGAGTTGTGTAATGCAATAGAAAGAAGAGTTATGACTGTGGCACTGTGGGATCAGCAGCACCAGCACATCAGCTGTACTTCAGCAGCCAAATGCAGGCCGTAGGGAAAAAAAAGTGTGGAAAAGCTATCACATAAGAACTTCACTTTTAAAGTGACCAGCCCTGTAGTGCAGCCACAGTGAGTGGGCTTCTCCTAAGCGTTTTCCTGAGAGACAAGTTTTGACCTAATCATTGCCAACCCAGCCCTTGCCTCTAGCAGGGTCAGTTTTTTCACTCTTTGCTAAGAGGTTTCCTTCAGCTTCCTTCATACAAGCTGAGCAGTACCACCGAATATGTCAAGAGTCAAAAGAAAATTGAAGCTCTTTGCCTACGTCAATTCCTTAGCTCAGTGCTTAACCAAAGCCTGAAGGCTCTCTTCCCCTTCAGCGACTGCTACTATCCCTGTTCCCACTCTTTCTTTGCAACCATTGGATATGTTAATGGACAGAATAGCAGCACTGAAGGCAGAGATGATGCAGGCAGAGCTAAACTAGCGTTAAACCAGACAGCTCATCTACCCCTAATAGATGAAGCTGATGTAACATGGATCTGAGTATGAGCTGCTTCAGCACCTCCAACCTAAGGTGCAATCCATGCTTTCCTGCATCTTGCTGCAGCTGCACTGAGCAGCACCTGAGCTTGGTAGTACAAAGCTAGTTTATCTATGCTACCTGCAGTAGTAAGGTAAATGACTACTGATTAATCCTATATGGCCTTTTAGGAACATGGTTTAGTGGTGGACTTCGCAGTGTTAGGTTTACGGTTGGACTCAATGATCTTAAGGGTCTTTTCCAACCTCAATTATTCTGTTCTATGATGTTATATTGCACAGAAGTCACTGAGGTGTAAACCAGTCTTCACATTTCTCCAGATGCCCTTTATCATGACCTTCAACAAACCTATTGCTAACTGTATCTTGTGATACTGAAGTATCCTCAGCACCCTAGCTGCCCTGGAAGGTGGGGCATTTGTTTGCAATGGCAGGCAGACCCCAGCTAGAGACTGACAAAACGTCTGGGCTCAGCAACAAGATCTTCAGAATGAGGAAAGCAGGTCCTGAAATCATGGGTTGCAATTTTGGAGGAGGCCCCAAGCATGCAGCCTCAATTTCATTGTTTCCTGTGAGAAAAGCACCAGGAGGGAAAGAACTTGGCAAAATGTCAAACATAAGTAGAGACCTGATAAGACTCCTTCTATAAAATGAATGTGAAATAACTTTGGGTTTCATTTCAGTGCCGTTAGGGTCGTTTTTTTCTCTCCTTCTGAAGTGATGCCCTGATTCCTTCTTACATTTCTATAATAAGCTTCTATAAATTCCAATAAAATAATCACCTGCAGGATTCAGCTTTATTGCCCTAGACAAATGCATCATCTTTACTCCAATTTAAAAAAGCGTTACAGCCATGTGTAATAGTCCAGATCCTCTAAAAAAAATGGACCAGTCATTTAATTTAACAGCAAGGCTATTCTCCATCAAAAGGCTAGAGACATCACCATTATCCAGGTTTTACTTAATTACAGCATATGGCAGGAAAAATTCTATAAATAATCGTGCTTGCACTGTCCTTTGAAAGTTGTCATCTCCCACTGGCTATATGTACCTCAACAAAAGAATCTGGTACAACCTCTGGAAAAGGTATTGAAACATTTTCCCACGTCAGGCATACTCCCTTCCCACCACCTTAGGACACTTACCCAGGAAACAGGAGCCAGGTTGAGATCCTCTTCACCTAAAAGTGTTCAACATCATAGCTCCCATTTCTGAGGAAAGACAGGTAGCCATGTAGCTTATGCGCTTATGAGCAGGCCTGTGTTACGGAGGTCACCAGATTTGTCACTCAGGCATAAAGTGCCTTTGAGCTGAAGCTGTATTCATGGACTCCACCACTAACACTGACATAGTCGTCATATATATCCTCCTCATGAACTGAGTAGAGAAAACACCAGAGAGAAAAATGAATGAGGTTTAATTTTTATCCCTGCTGAACAGTTTTTCCTTTGATTTTGAGTCACACACATCAAGACAGTTGTCAAGGAAGAAACACAAGGTAATGTTTTGCACTACCATGTAAGACAAAAGCCCATAAGAGGTAGTTTAAGGAATCTGAGTCAGCATGCAGTTCCCTTGCTTCTGGGTCTTGGGCCCAAATCAAATCCACAAGGCCTCTTGTGAGGTGCTCTATGTGAAGGTCCTGACTACCTCTAGGTCTAACTGATAAGACCAGTGCCTGCAGTGCCACCTTTTGCATGCCAGAAAAGCATACTCTAACATCTATGCATTGATCAAGTGGCTTCTCCACTCTGGCATGCAGAAATAATAATCCCTGAGAGTGTCGACAAAGACCCCACATGTGTTTGGCAGCACCCCATCGGACAGACCAAATGCCCAACTCCCTTCAGCTCTGTTCTGTTTGTAGTTGGGCGGGACAGCCTCTGTTTTCTTAAAGCCCCAAAATGCAGTGAAGTGTGTTCAGACCATAGTCATTCACTCAGTGCACACACCTCATATGATAGCAGCCTAATGCATTGGGAATGGAAGAAGTCTGATCCAACAACCTCCTTTTCACTCTGTAGAAGATTCTTAATATCTCTGTATACTGAAATCTGAAATGCTTCCAGAGCCCTGAAGACAAAGCATCAGATGTCATCAGGAGGAACATGGGCTGCCGTGCTTTATACAGTTCCCTGACTTTACTAAATCTGCCAGTAATGCCGCCAGCAGCACTGTAGAAATTCCCTGTGCAGACAGAAAGCCCATGTTATATTGGCCACAAATAGCTATCCTACACTGGTAACTTTCAAGATCTATCCATGTTTCCAGGACTGAATAGATGGGCATAACTAGTGTATATATCATTCAGTTCAAACCTTCATGAGGTTGTTCTTTTTATACTGCTCTCATTCAGAATGAATTTGATGCTTTCAAAGTTGGACATTAATTGTTCCTTAATAAGATATCATCATAAAACATGCAATTTAGTGCTTCGTTTCTTCCAATTTCCATATAGGAATCTGACTGTGCTAAATTCAAGCTTTAATCCCCCGGCCCTTCTTGCAACTGGTGCTATAGACTATGAAGGGTTTCCGACCCATAACAAATAAATTAATAAGCTTGTGTAATTATATTTGGGTCATTTTATTTCAAACCATGAAATCAAAAGCTCTGTTCATATTAGTGCAGGAATTGCTGTAACTGGCCATTGGGGCTCCCTTGATACACCATCTGTGAATGCAGCAAACCGGCACATTGGACAGAAAGAATCCATGCTCATAGCTAGAATGCATGACTTTTTTCCATTACCTTTGCTGGACGTCACAGGCCTCAAATCCTATTTCAGTCCCTTACCTGTCGCAAAAGAGTACTTCTGCCTTACACCATGATCTTTGTCTTTTGCAGTCAACAGCTGCTGAAAAGTCTTCACATCAGAACTGATTGGTAGATCAGATTATCTGGCCTTCAGCTGTCTTGTGGTGAAGCGAAGAACGTATGGGCCCAGCCACAAAGGTGACTCCTAGAATGCTTAGTAAGAAGGGCTGTGCTTCGCACGGGAAAATGCATCATAGCACTGCTGCTTATCTCACTCCTCTTGGCCTTCTATACATCTTCTCGTAGAAGGACATGCTCTTCATGACAGCCTGAGTCATTGGAGGTTCTTACTTGGCTCTTCTCCCTATGTATCACAACTCCCCTTCTTACCTCCCTTCACCTCGCACCCTCATTGTTGCTTTGTCTTTGGACTTTTTGCTCTTGGCTCCATTTTACCTTATGATCACCTTAAATTGGAGGCCTAGGAAAGTTCTGCAACTTGCATTGCTGCTGTCCCTAGGAATCTAACTGACCTTGAAAAACAGTTCTCACTTCCAGACCTTTTAATGTAGCCACACAAGATAAGGCTGGTAGTGTTGAGTTCTAAGTTACTATGGCCATAGCTATAGCCACTTTGACATCTGTAATTCTGCAGCATGGAGCTAGGAAGAGAATTCTTCCTCCTCCTGCTGCATGCTTGAAGGGCCAAATCAGGACAGTCATTCCATGTATTTCCCCACTTCATAGACTCGTGGAATACTATTTCTGCCCATAGCTAACATTCTGGACAACCCATCAATTGACTGACCACCTGGCATCTCTTGAAAAGACAGTTGCACACAGCTGCCTTGTAAGGTAGGCCAGCTGGCATTTTCTTGGTGTGAATTGCCCACACACCATGACGAGGAAGAAGGGGAGCACATGACGATCCTAGTTGTGAAAATAGAACTCGAAATGGCTCCTGAATGGAAGATTAGTTTACTGCATTGCTTATGATATATTAGTCAAAAAATGGTAGACAAGCATCTACAGCTGCATGGACTTCACAAAGTTAGAGGGCTACATTGTGAATACGCATGAGTAACACAGCAACTTTTAGACAATGAGTTAGTCCATCAGTGGCTATAGATGTGACAGCCCTTATTCAACTTCTGCATAAGAAGTCTCAAAAATGGTGGTTCCTGGGTGGTAAGACGATGCACCAAAGGACAGATCATGCTGTATCAGCCCTATGTTTACATACTTTTCTTAAGCAACTGATGGTAGCCCTGTCAGCCTAGTATATTGAGCTAGATGGCCCTCTAGTCTAGGAGAAGAGTTCTTATGTCCTTCTAAAGAAGGATCTATGGAGAGAAAAGTTACTGTGGCAGGAAAATGACATATCTTTCCTAGCTGCTTTACAGCAAAAATGCCTCAATTCCGCCCTCAGTAAGCTAGTTGGAGTTCCCATCCACTGCAGCGCAGCTACCTGAATAGCTGAGGGCAGACCTTCTGGCATTCACATTTCTATATGCTTAACCTAAACTGAGAATAGTTAACCTGCCTGGAATTTTGGATGCAATTCTTCATACAAGGGTGATTTTTAGCAGATGTAACCATTTAATGTTTATAAAGCTATCAATGATTTTGGCACAGGAGGTTTTGTGTGCAAAAAAGCCACTGAAAGAAAATATGAACCAGAAATGAAAGTAAATCTAACCAGAAACGAAAGTAGCTGCCAGCTTCCAGCACAGCATCCCAAAAGTTTAACTGTGTGGTCATCACCCTTTTAAACTTAAACCATACAGTGTTTGGCAAGAGAAAAAAAACCAAAACACTTTTTGTCACATTAAGGCAGAAACAAAAAAGACAATTTTGTCATTTAGTGGTAACTTTCCTTGAAAGTCTTTTTTTCCTTTGGGTCCGGCCATTGCAAGTACTGTTGGAATAGGTGGAGGACACCAGGTCCACCGCAGACTTGGTGGACAAGCCAACAGGGGGCAGCCAGAGGACAGGAATTGGCCTCAGCCCCTGACGCCCCTTCACATCAGAGCCCAGAAAAGCAACAGTCAATCAGCCTAGCAGAGGCCTACTAGCTGGTCTCTAGACTGATTCATTAGACAGACACCTCCCTCCTTGGCTCATCATTTCATTATGACACAGAAAGATGTCAGCCTTTCGTGGGACAAAAGGACATTCTTAGGAATGGAAAGGACTGAAATATCATCTCATATCCTGGCATGCTTCCAGGACACCAAGGATGTGCAGTCTCCTTAATCACAAGTCCTTTTTCGGTCCTGCTACATTTTAAGAGACTAGTCTGACTCAAAGACGATATCAAGTTCGCCTAAAGTAGCTTGGAGTATTTGCATTTGAAAGCCATCCAGCCTAAGCTTAACCAAACCCTTCTTCCCTAAATTAAAAACAAAAAGAAAGATCTTGCTCGGCAGTACTCTCTTTTGCTTCTCAGTTTTGCCGTTGGGAGAGCACACTGCTGTCTGCCTCCAAGATAATATTTTTGGAAGGTATCTTCCTTTTATTTGGGCCAGGACATTAAGCAGACCACCAAAAGGACGTACACATGTTATTTTGGAAGGCTGTGTTTTTGCTCTGCGGATGTAGTCACACAAGTATACCTCTGCTTCATAGCACTGTTCCCATGCTGAAAGTCAGTATTCAGGGAAGACCAAATTAAACCTTGCAGCTTGGCATCACAATCAGGCCAGTCTCTGGGTCCCAGGGAAGATTAGACTGCCATGGCATAATGTTGTCAGAGTATAATATTAGAGGCCTGACAAGTAGAGAATTTCTCATAGGACTCTATACATGTGGTGGACTCTGGAGCCAAACATGACCAGCTCTGAGTTTCATCTCACACATGGGATAGTTACATTTTATATATAAATAAATGATAGATTATGCTCCTCCCTGTGGAACAAGAGGAGTGAGGAAAGGAATATTGCCCAATGAAATCACTAGAGCCTGATCTTTTCAAAACACTGCTACTGAACTCACCCTACTGTCATTTCTTCTTGGCTGCCACAACTTTCTAGAGCCCTTTTTCAATTATTTCCTATCCTTGAATTTTAAACTCAAGTCTCTCACCTCTGGTTATGAGATGAAGCAAATTTTTTCCCCCATCCATAGGACCTCTTTTCCTCAACTGTTGAGTCTACCTCCATTGCTCTTTCCGAGGCACCTTATCTATTCACCTGTTCTCATCCACTTCTCTCTTATCACCCACAATTTTCATATTCTTTTATATTCCTAAGTAAAAAGACATTTCTACTTCTCTCCTACCTTTACTTTTCTCAGACTCAATGTCAAAAACTCATTCTTACCCTATAACACTCTCCACTGCTGAAGTCCACATTTCTTGGCATCTTCTAGCTCTGTTATTTGCCAACAGACATGACAAAAAGTGGGAGCCATGGGCACATTCAGAAACACAGTAAGTGGAAAAGAAAATTTTAAGATAGTGGCATTTCAGCATGGATGTCACTTCAGTTCTGTTCCCATCATTAATTCTAAAGGAGTCTTTCATCTCTGCATTAATGTGTTTTCAAACTCTATAAAGGAAGTTTCACAAAGTGCTTAAGCAATTCAGAGCACATACCCTAGTCAAAAAGCAATCATGTCTCTCAAAAAAAATGCTGATGGCCAAAGCATATTTGGAGGGTGGTTTCCTCTATTCACTGCTCAAACTGCTACATGCTAGCTGAGCCATGAAAAGATGTCAGCTTCTTGGAAAACCACTTTATAAGCAAGTACCGTTGCATGCCTGAAAACTGTTCAGTCAGTCAGCTAAAGCATTTGTTCCACTTCCCTTCTATTCTCTAAGGGACACAGCTGGCCCTCTCCTACGCTCCCTTAAACACCTCAGATTTGTTTACAGCTAGAAAGAGACATGCTCACTAGTTTCTCGAGGCATTTGTTAACAAAGTTAAAAAAATAAGAGTGAGTTACTCAAGGTCCATCAACATGTGTGAAAGACTGAGATGCCTCTAGCCCTGGAAGAGTGAAATACATATTTCTTTACAACTTGTTGCTTCAAGCCAGTGCCAGTTTATTGTCCATCAAAGTCAATGGCTGTCCATCCACTTCTGTGGGCACTGCACTGGGCCCCAAATCAATAACATATTTCAGAAATTCTCCTGAGAAAGTGCAGGAGCATTAGCGGAGCAGTACATGAATTAAAGTAGGCTTGATCCGCTTTAATGTGCGCTCTGAGCCTGGGGCCTACTAAGAACCTTCTGATCACATAATCTTCCTATCTGGAGGATCTGTATATATACAATGAGATAATCCTGGTAATCAAGAGTGTAGATAATAGCATTATTATTTTATTCCCATAAATATTTGAAAAGATAGGGGTTTTTCTCCAGTGCAATCTGATAGGTAAAATTCCCACATTCATTGAAGAAGAAAAAAAAAGTGCCAACAAACTGCAGAAATGTAATAGGAATAAAAGCAAGAGTAAATTGTCTCAGAAAGCAAAACACAGAAAGTAAAAACATTCTGACTGCACACATGTTTTCAAATCTTCAAGTGTAACCAAAAATCACTGAGAAACAATGTACAGCTGATACTGTTTTATAAGAAGTGTCAGAAAAGCATAGTCATATTCACGCACTGTAGTTGTGTACCAGGACCCCTTGTACCATGGCAGGTAGGGGTAGAAGGCAAAAGGAGACTCAGGCGCACCTGAGACAGACAACTCCTTTTGTCCAAGGGAAGGGGAGCTAGGAATACTGGGGCAGCAGGGGACAGGCGAGACAGAGTGTAGCCAGAGAAGGGCAGTCCGGGTCTGGCATGCTGGTGAGTGATCACAGCAGTTGCAGTCCTATTCTGGTGCCCCCGTAGAAATGCAGTATCTGCTTGAGCCCGACTTAGCCCATTATGTCACTACTAAAGCCAAAGAAAAATGTTCACAACTCAAAGACAGGACTGAAGGATGGAGTGTTACTGATATAGTTCAACTGGTAAGAGTGGAAAGCCTAGTCCTCTCATGGGGCAGTAACAACACCAGAGCTGGAGTGACTTCTGTTAACTGGGTGAACTTGTTGTTGCTTCTCTGAAGAAACAGATGCTTCATCTTTCCTAGTAGGAAGTAGGGAAATTCCTTCTGATCCTAAGGGAACTGCAGCAAGGACAAGAGGTCATTACTATGAGAAAGCCACTGAGGTTTGGGAATAGCAGTTGCTGACAAACATCTATCCAGCAAGCGCTGGAATAATTCCCTAAGCCATCAAAGGAAACTCACCTGCCATTCCACACATCTCTAGCTGTGGTTTATTAATGGTCTGTACATATTTGCTACTTCTACATAAAAGTAATCTGTTCAAAAGTTAATTTGCTTCAGTGTGGGGTTTTTTAGTAAGATGAAATTATACTTATTTTGTAAAAAAAAAAAAAAAAAATCTCTGCAGTGTAACCAGTTTCACAAACTTCTGCAACCTTGGCCCACACAGTGTAAAAGGGGCTTTGAAGGGAAGAACTTCCTCTACAGCCAGGCACTCCTGTTTCTTGTTGGTTTTAAATTGTAGATTAATAGTGAGGGATATACCTATGAAGCAACTGGATTTATTTGAAAATTAACACTGGAAACTGGCTTCTCAGAGTTCCTGCCATCAGACTACAGCAAAACACTTTGTGATAAACCACAGCACTACAGCTTGAAATTGGACTTAAAGAATCATCTACACCATATACCATCTGCAGAGCAGGAATTACTCACCAGGAGCTCTCGAGCTACAACAACTAAATAAATGTATACGTTTCTGCCAGAAAGCTTATGCCAAAAAGAGCAGACTAACCAAGGAATATTTTTTGCTACATGATATTTACACAACTCTTATTATCGCTGTAGTCCCCCAAGTGACTCAGTTTTACATATCTTTTGGAGAAGTATTCAGAACACACAATATGAATCCTTATCCTTATTTCATTTACAGTATTTTTTTAGGTTATGGTTTTGGTCTGATCCACAATAAAGACAAGGGACCATTTGCAAAATCTGGATCAATTTTGCTTTTCAAATTCTCATGACATTCAGTGAAAGCTTAATCCAGCACTATTGAAGTCAGTGGAAGTTTTGCCAATGACTTCAATGGGGAGTAAGAATTTAATTATGTACTACTGAGTACTGTCAGCATTTGATTCTGGTACTTGTAAACACAGGATTTGGGCCTAAACAGATTGCAGTCGGTCCCTGAATGGCAGTACCATGGATTAAGCCCAGCTCGAGGGTCTTTTTCTCAATTTGTTTCTAGATTCCAAGCCCCAGGAGACTTGCCTTCTGTTTCCAAAGTAGTCCCTTGATCTGCAAGAGATTAATACCTCTGCTCCTTCTTCTGTAGCAGCATTTTTCAGGAATAAATTCTTTCCTCTGAGTCCAGGTCACTGACATCATAGGACGAGCTAAGCAGTTATTATTGTGCTTCTATCTGATTCCTACAGTTGGCTTCCCAAGCCTGCAGTGCCCTCCCTCGCAGCACCACAGGGAGGATCGCTTTTATGAGTCCGCTTCCTTCCCTGGGGAGTCCCACAAGCACTGTTCAAATATGTTAGGTTTTATTTAGTATTTAATTTCATTAGGAGATCGAGTCTTTCATAATGTCAAGAGATTGCCTGGGTTTTTTTGTTTTTTCAAGACAGGATGTTTACATACCTAGCTTTTACCTAGTCTTCCAGGTTATCAAGATTTCTGTCAGGAAGAGTATTACTTTTTTCTGCTCCCTGCTCTCCACACAATTATCTAAAGTGCTTTGTGTTTTCCCACATGGGGCCCACTTCTGATCTCCTTCACACAGGTTTTAATCTGCCTGCTGTAATGGAGTTACTTCTGATTTAGTTCACTTTGGCGAGGAATCACAGCTCGAGCCTCTGCAGAGCTGTAGTGGGCTTCAACTCCCTAATTGTGCTGCATATGCTTTTATCTTTCTTAAGGGCCCTCCTGGCCCCAAATCCCACCCTCCCCTCAGTGAAAGTCCCACCATCAGTTAGTCCTCATGTCAGGGCCTGAAGGGGGACAAAGAGAAGGAGCACCGGGATCATGGGAAGAGGATGCAGCATGCATTGTTATCTTCCACTACATTTTCTTGTTGTCTGTGGCTTTCCCCTGCTGTAGGAATAAGAAGACACAGGAGTTTTGCCGCAAACCCATTTCTGCTGGTGCTTATGCTGAGTTGAGAGATTTTAGCCTGTCCACGTTCACTCTGCTCATCCCATCTGGATTTTTCACTGAAAGAATAATCTCACCTGCTCAATAGGTATATGCTGGTTTGTTAGGGAAAAATCAAATCTGGTAAAGAGATTAAAGAGGTAGTACCAGAGACAGATGAGATACGTGGAACAGTTTCTTCTGAATGCATCAATCTTGCGTCTAATTACAGTCAATCAGCACCACAATGAGCTCGATACATTTAATGAACATGTGGACTGAGTTCATTTTTAGAGCCAAGAGCAGTTTATTCCCAAAAGTTAACACCCTGCAAAAGAAGAAAAAGCAGGTGAAAGATACTAAGCAGGAAGTCAGATATGTGTATTCTGTATTAAAGAAGTTTTCAATATTTGCATTTTGTAGGCCTTAAGTTAGAATAGATGTTGTGGTTAAATAAATTAAAAATTAAACAGGAACACACTATTATTAAAATCTGTATCCTTAATATCTGAGACAACCACTGAGGCTTCTTCTCTCTGTTGATTTACAAGATATATGGTTAGTTTTACAACCCAGGAACAGTCTCTAAAACAATGCACACATTTTACTGGTAGCATAAAATGTTCCTGATATTAGTATAATAAAATATTCTACTTGCAAATAAGCTTATAAATGTTTTCTTAAAGCAAGCAGTAAAAAGTGGCTGCAAGTATAGTGCAACTTCAACTAGAATTTCTCCGCATAACCATTCCTGCTTCAATCCACCACCCAAATAATGATTACATCTGATAGACATATTTGGCAAAATAACAGTGAATGTTTTCAAAGGAGGAATAACAGGATAATCTGTCTGAATATCCATTCAGATAGCATATCAGAAGAAATATTCCAGAGTTATCTTTGAAAACATCTTGGTTAAGAAGTGTTGCTGAAACTTCTTAATGAGAAATTACTAATGGAGGAGTCTACAAGGCAGCTGAGATAGAGTCCATGAATAGAAATGTTCAGAACCCTCCTCAGGAGGCAGGGTAATTGGCTTTGAAGCCAACTTCTGCTTTCTAGAAGAGAGAGGTAGAGCAGTGTGCCTGTTTTGTTTCATAGACCCTCAATAACTGACCCCCACATTCGTCTGTGTAACCAACGTGGAACTTCTTCATTCACAATAACCAGATGAAAATTCAGGTTAACTTTCCCACTCTGCCAAAAAAAGTATGACTCTTTTAGTGCAGTGGAGGCTTGGAATCGGTATCATCCATTATTGACTTTGTAGCTAACTAATGGCTTTACACATTATTAGCATTACTAGTATGAATATAGCTAATGGATATTAATATGATATGAAAAAGTGCTCATTAGAACACTGTAAAATGCATTTGGTTAGTAATTAGCACTTTTGAAAGCCTAACTTCTTAACTAATGCATTTATTTCACATATTTATAATTGCAAAATTATATGTACTCATTTTTATAGATTACAGGTTCAAAAGAAATGTGCTCAGTATAATTCCAATATACTCCATCATCCTTCCTTTCTTTCTCTTTTGCACATTTACAGAAAGTGCAAAGGAAGAAAATTTCAGCATTAACTCAGTGATAGAAAGCTAGCAGATGGAGCTCCTGCAAAAAGCATTCCCCTGTCAGGAAGGGTAGGATGAAATAGGGCAAAATGCCACATGGGAATGCAATGCTCCTGAGTGGGCTCCAAGGTCCCCAGTCCTCTCTGTCCCATGTGATCTCACCTGGAGCAGCCACTTGGTTCACCAGTACACTCAGGGTCTGCTGGATGAGCATCAGGCATCAATAATGAGCTTCATTGTAAGTATAGCTTCAACACAAAGACTTTTACTTCAAAGAAAAAATGATCCCCAATTCCCAAACACCATCATGGTGAAGATCCAGGTTCCTGATATAGAGAATCTGCTAGAAAGTAGTTGAATTTATCATATCCTCGAGGGGAAAAAAACAAAATAGACAAACAACACCCCCAAGAGCCCCCCAAAAGAAACAACCTAAACCCCCAACAAAAATCTAGCTGAGATAACCAGGAAAAACAGAGCTGAAAGAGAGCTAAGAGGTGACATCCCTTTAGCAAGGCCTCAACTGGGGAAAAAGGAAGAAGATTACAAAAAAAAAAAATTCCTACACTATCATATTGAATTTTGATTTTGACCAAACTAGAAATATAGTTACATTTTTTGGTTTGTGAGCAGGACATGTGAGACCACTTGAGACCCATCTGTTGCGTGCCGTGACACTCCTGACGGCCACAAGCAGCAGAGGCCTTGTGGCAACCTGTAACATCTCTGTCCAAGTTACATGAGCCCTTGGTAAGGGACAGTCTGCTCAGGCAGAGTAAGGCCCTGCAGTTGTGGCTGTTTAACTCGACCTCTTAATGAGCAGAGGATTCAACAGGAACTCTTGGCCCTTCTAAACCGCCATCTCTGAAATGCTGTGGTCTCTGAAACCACCTCCACCCCAGCAGAGAGGGGCTGCTGCTGCCACGGCTGGGGTAGAGCATGCTCCCAAGTTGCTTCGCTGCAGGCCATGGCTGCTTATATTTGTATATCGTTAGCACAGAGACCCTTAAGCATGAGGCTTTCTCTTGTTTTTCACAACATCCTTTAAGCAACTTTTCAGGTTCCTATGGAAAAAATCTCCTCAATGTCTTACTGAGTTCATTTGAAATTCCAAAACTAATGAGGCTTTTGTCTCCCTCTTAACCTAAGAACTACTGTTACCTCTAAAAATAAAAGAGATAATCTGCTAAAGAGCTAAAAATACTGAACTCTGACAGCCTTTTCAGACCTTTACAGAGGTGATTGACACACTTGCACCTTTAATCTTCACAAAGAAAATGCTGAAGCAGGAGCTCCTATGCTCACCTCACAGCAGCTCTTTCACCAGCTGCCTGCTGGTTGTTCTCCCACTGTTAGGAGAGGATGAGCACAGTCTGGGTAGATGATTAATGCTCAGGAGGTGATATTCATGAAGAAGCTGTAACAATCACCCAATGGTGCTTGCGCAACACTGTTTTCAAGAGCGAGGTCTGTATTTTTTTTAGTAGGAAATCACAGAGTCCTTTCAGACAGGAGTGCCAAGAAGTCCAGCTATGTGCCCTCTGCCCAAATCCCCGTGGCTCCAGGACAAACAAAAGCTCTCCGGGAACACAGTTGGATCCAGGCTGCAGACTAAGTGAGTCACTGTATGCTTTGAATTGAACAGGATGGTAAAAAAAATGTAGACCTAGTTAATAGTACCAAAAACCTCTCCAATTTATCATAAAGAAGGCTTGAATAGTCACAGTGCAGTGAGCAAAAAATGTCTGTTTTTCCAAAACTCGCTGGTCAAAACACAGTCAAACCTTTGCCTCACTTGACTAACAGCAAAGTTTTATTAGGTGTCCACAGCAAGTTGTTGGCAGTGGTAGGGCTACAGAGGTGGGTTCTGGGAGAAAAACCAGGAGCTGCCCTGTACCAGACACACTCATCTCTAGCTGGCTCCAACAGACCCACTGCAGGACACAGATGAGCCCATCAGGTGGTGCCTTAGTGATAAGGTGAGACAGAGAGAGCACCAGAGAGAGAAGGAGGGAACAAAAAATGAATGAGAAACAACAGAGGGAACACCAAGGTCAGAGGAGGAGCTCCAGGGTGGTGCAGTTATTCTTGAAGGAACTGCAGCCTATGGAGAACCCATGAAGGAGCAGATACTTCCTGAAGGACTGCAGCCTGTGAGGAAAGCCCACATCAAAGAACAGGAAAAGTGTGAGAAGGAAGGAGCAGGAGAGAGAAATCACTAAACCTCTATGTTCTGACCATAACTGCCCCCTATACCACTTGGGGAGCTGGTACAAGAGTGAAGGAGTGAAGCTGGGCCTGGGAGAGAGGAGAAGAAAGGTGTTGTATATCTTTGTGTCTTACTGTCAGATTCTATTTTAATTGGAAATAAATTAAATTTCTCCAAGTCAAGTCTGTTTTGCCTGCAATGGTAACTGGTAAGCCTGTCTTTATCTTGACCCATGAGCTTTCTCATCCTATTTTCTCGTCCTGCCCTGCTGACAGGGGTTGTGAGTGAGCAGCTGGGTGGGAGTTTGGCTGTTTGCCAAGGCTAACCCACCACAAAAGTGAACCAGTCAGAATCTATCAAGCACACGGAATCACATGGACTTTCTCAACCTGGAGCCTGTGCAAAAGGGTATATTTGTATTCAACCAAAGGAAATACTGGAAAAAGGTAAGGGCTATTTCACAGAGTTCTTCTATAGACATAAAAAAAATGATGCTTCCCTAGGGGAAATACCAGTTCCAGCCTCTGCTGATTACTTGGAGGAAGAGGAGATATCTGCATACTCCCTGAATCCCCTGTCTTTCTGCTGTCCATCTTTTAAAAATGACTGGACAGTGGAGGACAACCGAAGGTTCTCCAGCGATGACACCGTATAGAGGCTCTTTTTAATTCTAACAATAACCTGTTTACTACAAGTTGTGTTCTTTCCACATAAGATGTAAACCTGCTTCCAAGTCCTGATTTCATTTCAACTAGACTTCTGAGAGTAGCAAGCTTTCCTAGCTCTAACTACAATGGGACATTCCAGTCACTTCTCCCAGCAGAAGAGGAATCCTAAACCCTCTTTCTATGGCCACCTGCATTTAGTCATTTTTAGTCTAACATCTTTTCAATGTGAACCCATCTCTTTCCTAGGTTCTGGGTTCTTTTTATGACACATGATATGTTCTCCAAAACTTGCAGTACACAAAGGGATGTCTTTCACCTTCTCCAACCTCTTGACGATAATGAGGCTGCAGTGGGGAGGATAGTGAATCAAGAAAGATTCCCTCGCCTAAACACTCATTCTGGGCAGTGAGGAGAGGGTGAGAGAGAATGTTTTTCCCATCCAGCAGACTGCTCATGCTGCAGAGCCATTTCCAACACATAGAATTCCCCAAGCCTGTACAAGGTGCCATGAATTAATCTCTAACTCATTTTTACTCTAGAGTGTTTCCATCTATTTAGGCTATCAAGGGATTTACTATGTCCTTTAAAATATTTCAATCCTGCTTTAGACTTAAACTCCTCAAAGAACTTTAACTGTGTGGTGTAAATTTATGAAGACCATATGAAAGATGTCAAGCACATGAGAAAAGTCGGAGATAATCCAGAAAAAAAAAGAAAAAAATAATTGGAGTACAAATTACTCTTCAATGTTCCTGTCTGTTCCCAGCCAAAGAAATATCTCCAGCAAGCCACCAGGGCAAATCTCCTGACAGAAGTCAACCCACCTACCTCATACTTCTGTGTACATTCTGAAGTCAGTGGTCACTTCCACAAAATCCTGCATTAAAGCCTTTCTGCATTTCAACATGATCTTGTCAAGTTTTACAAGATGCACAGGGTTGGAGTTAGTGTTAGACCAGACTCTCTTTGGAAAAGTAAGGTTGTCTCTGCAGGTCGTGTTCCAGCTGGAAGAGCTCTGTCTTTTCAACCAACACCAAATCAAGGCAAATCTTGCATGAGGCTGGGCACCATCTCTGTGACTTTTTGCAATAGAAATTAAAATCAATTTTGGTTGTTCACAGTTGACAGAGACTGTGTGGCACTAATGCATGAGTTGTATCATACCAGCTATGACCTCCTGTTTAAATAATACTTCAGGTGGCTTTACTCCAGCCATTCACACTCCTTACCATCTCAAATCAACAAAATAACCTCTAACCTGTAGAAATTGCTGTGGGTTGTCAAAAGAATTGTTCTGGTCACTCTCAGCATGGCTACCTGACATACATGAAGGAGAACATTTATAAATGCTTTGAAAGTGGAGGATATTGGTCAATGTATAATTATTTCTACATTCTATCTAATTTTAACATTATTTCTATTGTGCTACCAGAATTGTAATAAAGATTAAATCACTTGTTAAAGTTTCACTTTACTAACATTGTATCCTGGGCTTTGTAATTGAAAGGAAAAAAATATTTCTGACTTGCTTCTTATATCTTTTTTTATAATCTGATGATGATTTTGGAAAAAAACTTCCATTCCATAGAATGGGAATGCATTTCCCCAAACCTGTTGCTTCTCTCCCAAATATGTTTGTTCGCATTCTCATACATGAACCATGCAAATCCCTTGTTTTCCTGAATCATTCCTGTGGACTTCTCTCCATTAAAGGAAAATTAAATGAGGTGGGCATGATAGCTAGAGTGCCTCTACAGCATGGTTACCTAAGCAAGTTTAATCTTGAGGCCCCATTGAAGGGCAGGAGCCTGTTTTCCAGTTGTGTGGTTACTAACCCTTCCATGAGCCTGTCCTCTCATCTCAGGGCTGTTGTACGTAAATTGACATGTGTCCTGTGGTGTCACCCTTTACAGGTCTTCTGAGTCTTCTAGGACTTTCTCTGCTGGCCTTTGGGTCCTCTTTAGACCAAATTACAGGCTGACATCAAAGGAATACTGTTCTTTCTCTCCCTCTCTCTGACTAACAATTTTTAAAGCCATCCATTTCACTTTGCATTTGAAGTGAAGGCAAGGAAGTACATTTTAAAAATCACCTATTGGGTAAATAATAAAAGCCTTGAGCCATTAAATTCATACATGTTTTTCCTTAGCCTTTGCCAAGTTATGTGCAATAAAACAATTCGACTGTCCTTGACCACACTTGATTGTTGACTATCAGAATAGCATAAGATATCCCTCAGACAGTCTGATTACATTATACAGTGAGATTATATTAAATGTGTCCTACATTTTTGGCTGGGACGTCGCCTAACCGTGAAGATAGTGGAACCTTTGATTGTGAGATACTTCCTTTCTCTGTCTTATTTAAGAGTGCAAATTCTTCATAAGATCTCCTGACAGTTCACATTTATTGTTTTCTTTAGCCTATGTTTGTATGCTGCATATGTGGGCAAGCCTGCCCCACAGTGACCTACGCTCCCAAACAAACTTTGTTTAAACATCACGCTGCTGGCTGTGCGAAACAGAGTGATTTTAATAGGCTTGCTCAGTGACAAAAATCCATTTGACATCTTCTCTGGCCCAGCCTTTTTTCATTTAATCACTTGATAGAGTGCAAAGGGGTTATATGATGCATCCCTAGGAAACGAATGCATACTTATAC
>VYZV01005966.1:205134-260965 GCA_013401275.1 Pandion haliaetus | reverse complement strand
TTTTTTGAGCTATGACCTTCGGGGAATCTTCATTCATAACCAGCAGAAGACAAATATTGGTAATGTTGAAGATGCACACAGAAATTTACAAAGGCTGAGCCAGGTTCACACCAAAGTTTTCTGAAGGTGTCCTCTGATAAAGGCCATTGTAGTGGAAGTTATGATGAACAGGAGTTTATGAGGGCAAAAAGTAGCTCTCCCCCTGCCACACTCACCTCCCTCAAGTGGTAATTATGGACATATAAAAGGGCTGGGACATTCTGGAAAGTGGGCAATGTCTGCTGAAAAGAGTGCCAAGGCAGGAGCAGTGTATAGAGCATATCACTTCAGCACATTCCTCCTGCAGCCTCTTCCCATGAAAGCTGCAAAGCTATTGCTACTTAGACGATGTGACAGGACAACAATCTCTTTGCCTTCCCAGAGACTCTCCCAAGTAATCCACCAGGCTTGTTTGGATAAGAAAACTTTTTACACCTTCCCACACTGACAATGTGACCCTGACCTACTGGAATGCGTGAAAGTCTTTCTATTGATCTCAGTGTGCACCAAAGTGCCTCCTATCCTCATTGAGATGTCCCTGTTAATAAACCTTGCAAGCCCAGTGTTATTTCCATTTTACCAAGGAAGAAGTGAAAGTGAAGTTGAAGGACCTTTGGTCAAGGCCATAGAGAGTTTCCTTGCCAGATCTGGATTTTGGAAGCTAGTGACTCCATCTCATCCTCAAGTAGCAAGCTGAAGCTGTTTTCTTGTCAACTCTTCTAAAATCAGTGCAACATTCAAAGCAAAACATAGCAGGGCGTATCTGTATAGTGGCAGCACCGAGTTGAGTAATGGGTGCATTGCTAACTTCGTTATTAAAAAAAAAAAATAAAAAAAATCCTTATAGTTCCATCCATCTCTGAGGGGTCTTCCTTGCTTTCTTCCATCATTATTATATTAAGTGCAAATTAAATAAGTTTAACAAGTCCAGCACAAATGTTTGGCTGTTCACATTGTTTCGCTGGACGTGAGTAGTCATTCATGCCATAAAGTCTAATTCTGAGAATCAGTTGCAAAGATAGGGAGGATTTTCTGCCCGCTGACATCTGACCTTGAAGTTTTGAATTGCTGAGTAGGAGCTGAAACCTGACTGTTCATACATTCCTAATGCCCAAATTATATAGAGAAGAATGGAGCTTGCAGTAAGAGTGGGGTTGAGACAGGCAAACATCAAGTGTCAAGCACTACACTGAAAGGGCATGCATCTCATAAAATAACAGTCTGTTGATGAAGTAGCACACAACATTTTGTGTATCTATGTGCTCTATTTTTAACATGCACATTTTAAATGAGACTGTACCAGTTTGAACACTTTTTTTTCTCTCAAAGACTCATTATTACCATAATTTGTTCCACGGTAAAATCAAATATTCACTAATGTTTTTCATGTCAGGATAACAGGGGGGAATACTATTTTAGCACCACAGCAAATTCCATTAAATACAAGAAGAGTTTAAAGTCTTGTTGTGCATCTCAAGCTCCCGTTTTTAATTAGATCTCTTGTATCCTTATTTTCCACCGGGTGTGGGAATCCTTCAGAGCCAAACCCATCTGGCAAAAGAACAAAACTTACAGCCCATGGCTTTATTTGATTAATATGGAATTGTTACATATCATTGTGGACATAATGCAGCATCTGGACTGTTTTTCCCTCTCTTTCACTGTTCTTCCATTAGCATTAAGAAACTGTATTTTCCTTTTAACTCATCTAAAGTGTTGTGTACGTCCATACACCAGCTTCTCCCCCTCCCCAGCTCCCCAGTATGAGGCTGCTTTTGAACTGTAGGCCCAGCACACAGAAGTCTGCAGAGATAATTTTTAATTTCATTTCTGTTCCACTGATGATGGGGCTGCATTTATCAAAGCAGAAACATACAAGAAACACCTTTCAAAGATGATAGGATATCACCTCTGATTACAAAATAAAAAGAGGGTATTATTTAGTCTTGCAGGAGAGTGATAAGACCAGATACAGTAACTACTGAGAGGTTGCAGTGCTGCAGAAGCAGTGAAAGTCCTTGCTTTTATGTGATGGCTTGAATCAGCCTTTTTGTGGCAAAGGCCAAGGTACTTAGCATGCCTTTACATTTAGCCATTCCACTATCCAGCACATCTTCTTTTGAAATTGTGTTTTGAAGAGATATTTGTGTTTAATCAATTTTGCTCAGTAATTGGAAAAAAAAAAAAAACAACCTTAAAAAAAATCTCCAAAACCAAAACCAAAGAAATAACACTTTCATCAGTCCTTTAATCCCAGGCTTCATGTGGAATCTGGTAAATCAGCTCGGCATTTTGGAGAAGATCGTGCTAATGATAGAGTGACTAGGTCTTGCACAGCACAGTGCTAATACTTCACTGACCTCAGGGGCCAAGCTAAGATAACACAGCATCATGCTGTATCAAAGAGGGATTGCAGTGCCTCAGGAATCGCTGCATCGTCTTCACTGCATGCAGCAAGTACACTCCTGGACATGGAGAACAATGGAGCCTGTAGAGATGAGCATAAGCCAAGCAAGAAGCTGTCTGGGTTAGCAGGCAGCCAGAAACAGCAAAGTAGCCGTGAGCCCTGCTTCGCCTACAGCAGGGCCCTGGAAATTCATGTTCTTGGTGTGAACAGAAGGGAAGGCCAGAATATCTATGATGGCAACTACTGCTGTGTTGGCTGTGGAAGAAGGGTCAACTCTTTTCAGCTTCCCTCAGTAGCTGTAGCAGTGTCACTAAACTAGTTTCAGGAGGGCTCCCTGGCTCTCCGTCCTTCCCCACTCTTGCCCTCAATCTGTCTCCTTACAATGGAAGAAGCTGGCCTAGGTCATACTCCCTGTTAGAGAGAGCTGGTAGTTGAGGTTTTCACGGAAAGGAAACCTTGAGCAGTACACAACTAGTTAGGTCAGTTCATCATCTTTCAAGCAGTAACCCCTCTGTTGAGGTCAATGATCTCTGCTTCACTGAAGTATATATATTTATTTCCCCTTCAGGGAGAGATATCCAGGGCTGATCTGAATTACAAAGACACCATCTTTCTTCGTCTTTGGCCCAGTGGTTGGTTACTCATTCTCACTGTTAAATAATAAAATTTCATCCAGTTTCTTACTTGATTTTTTTCAGGATTGAAGCTTCTTCTCTTTGTTCTTGAAAATAAACTTATTTTTAAAAGTTGCCTAATGGTAGCTTTCATAGTCTGACTAAGTGGCAATGATTTCTTCAGTCAGGTTTTGGCCACGTGCTCATCTTTTCACTTTGGCATAGCACAGACACTTCTTTTCTTCTGATCCACCTTGTCTTTCCTCCATACAGGTTGTGCTCACAGTCCTAATGAATTCTGTGTATGAAATGGTATCAGGTGTTTTAAAGGCTAGATGGATTCAAAAGTGTACTGTGTGGTGGACAGTGAAGCACCACTTTAACTGAACAAATTGGTCTTGACACAACGTGCTTGTTACAGGCTTGGGCTCACAGTAAAAAAATAGCTTAGGTGCCAAACACAAGAGCTCCCAGTCCAGCATCCTTGATGGAGCTCAGGATGTACAGAATTGGGACATCAGACAGCTTTAGCTGATCACAGTTCACCACCCTTCACAGAAAGGACAAGGTCCTGTTTCTACCAGTGGACATATTACTGTGTCCAGTGGGTAAGCCCACTTGGTATAGGAGACCCAGAATTCTGCTCCTGGAAAGCACTTTCCAGGTCATCTGAGAAGTTACCTCGGATGTTGGTGATTTTGTGCATGTGGGAATTGGTACATAATAGGTCCTGTCCTTTGTAGGCATTACCTTGATTGAAACAAAGGGAGGAAAAAGGTTGAGGAAGACCCAAAATATTTGCAGAACAATTTTTCATAATTTAAAAATTATGAAACTTCCAAATAACTAGGTTGTAGTCTGAGGGAGTAAAAGGAGCAGAATAACAACTGGAAGATTCCTGCCTGTGAGGAGCCACAATCTAGGCATCCTCTCTTGTAACTGGACACATATGTTAAAAAGTCTGTTGCAGTACTGCAGCCATTTGAGCCTCTCTGTGCTGTATATAGTTACAAACCTATTTGATTTTTTATGTTATTATATAGGCTGCCTAAGTGCTGGTTTGTGTAATGCAGGGAACCAGGGGTATAGCTAAGCATGTGCAGCCATTCACACTTACACTAAAGACCTAGTCCCCTCAGCCTGTTGTATATGAACATAAATGACTAAAAAAAAAAGTCAGCCTTCAGCTCAACTGCTCCAAATTACAATTTATTTTGCATTATCAAGGAACATGCTGAGGATCACCTGGAAAGAATAATAATTATCTCACTGTAAGCAGGGCTCTCAGAGCTCTCTACCATGTGCTTATTTTGTCATATTCAGTATGTATCATTTTGATCTAACACCATTTCTAAAAATACAATCATTGCCTTTGGCTTTCATTCTGCTTAAACTAGCACATAATGCTGCACATGGACTGTTTTCTTTCATTATCCCAGGCCGCCCTGAGTCAGAGAGCATGCATTAACACTGCACCTCCTATAGCGTAACACATCTAAGCCATGGACTAGAACATAGGACCCAGTGTGCCAGCAAGGGAGCCACATTTGCATTTATATGCTTGGCCACAGTGATGCTGGGGACGGGGTAAGCAGAAGCTGTCACTTGACACAATCTCTCTAAATAAAAGAAGGAAAAAAAGAGTTGACAAATGCATGATAATCAACACAACTGTACAGTGAAAGAATTATGGCAGGGAGGGTAAAGAGGAAACAGACATGTCTATTTGTAAAATGCCATCCTAACAAGGAGAGAGCAAGAGTTATAAGATCACTCACCTAAATACCTCCCCGGATGTCTTCTCTGATTAAGGATTTGTGAGAGTTATTGAGTTTTGAATTAGATGCACTTTAATAAAACAGTAGAATGTTCTTATCTGATTGCACCTGTATTGATTGTGTTAAAGAGGTCTATCCTCGGATCAAGGTCAATGATTTTACATAAACTGACTAGCTAGATGGAATCGCTAGCAGTATTTAGGACTCCCATAGTCTGTCCACCCTTTCAGTGTATGAAAACTGTGAAACCTGGAGAGAAGAACTCAATGTTCATTCCATTTCTCTCTTCTAGCAGCACAGCACTTTAGTTAAAGTATAAAATTAATTTGGAAAAGACAACTCATGCTAGTAAACTCGCTAGCACCTCTTTTATCGGCTAGAAAAAAAAAATTTGCATCACATATATTCATAGACTTAAAAGAAACCTTGACCATTTTGAAATGCTGTACTTTATATAAACATCCTTCTTTACCCAAGTAAAATGGGGCGTTAATCTGATTCATTGTTCTATTGGCTTCAGTAGAGCTGATCCAGCTTTCTACTGTGGTGTTATAATTTGGGTGGATTCTGAGTGATACACTCACAGTTGCCCTCAGTAACGACATATATATATATTGAAAGTATTGTACATAAAATTGTAAGTTAGTATAAAACTTAACATTGCACATACCCACCTGCACACTTTTAGTTTGCTAGCTTGCCTGCTTGTGACCTTGGGTGCAGATCTCAGGAGCCCAGCCAGTAAAGGCTGCCAGCCAACCCCCAGCTTTATTTAAGAGTGGATAACAAGCCCTTCAGAGCTAAGGTGGACCAGGGAGCTACCACAACAAGTGAAGGTCCTAGCAGGCTGCTGAGGCCAGCAGTAGTGCATGAATGCATACATGTACCTTGCGGGATGACCTCAGCTCCACCATCAGCCATGAGAAGAGATCAACTTTGCACTTGCAGAGCTCGCAGGCAAACCTCCTCCCAGCCACCCTTACTTGCTGCTGACTGCACGGAGGATGAAGCAGAGGAAGAGGGCTGTTCAGCAGGCTGCTTAATGCTGATGGAGACACACAGCAAAGCAGAAGGGTAAGAGCCTTTGGCATGGGCACAGGCTGGTTGCTGTTGGAGAAGCTGCTGAAAGGCTGAGGAGAGAGTCTGAAGGGGAGAGCTGCGAGGGAAGAGAGGCGCTCGCTGTTGAAAGAGGCAAGGGAGCGTCAGCGGTGCAGGTGTTGAGGCTGCTGGAGGCCCAGATGGCAAGAGATTTCCTGAGTAATGTTCCCAAATGTCACTATTGAAACACACGAAGGGGAGAGGGATCCCAATACCTGTTAAAAGCAAGTTTTGTTCATGACAACATGAAGTCTGTCAGCAAGGCAAAGAAAACCTGCCACCACAGCTTCAGGCAGAAATGCATCCTGTCCATGTAAAATACAGCTCAAGAGCCTGTTAGGTAACGGCTAGTCTTTCTGGGCAAAATTCAGACCCAGCCACAGACACAGCAGGAAAGCAGGATTTAGGGGAAACAAAAGTTTGCCAAGGGCATCTAGAGGGCATTTTTTTCTCTGGAAAGTCTCATACTTCTGCTCATCCCAAGCTTCAGATGCCACCTGGCCAAGATGACAAGCACCCAAAGGAGGAAAAAAGCAAAGCACTCACAAGCTACCTTTGAGCCAAAAAAGTCACATTTGCTACCTATGGCAAAGGATACCAATAAGAAGGCTGTCTCCTCTTCAGCTGGCACATTTTCACGAAGGGTGGGATTTCATTTGGATGATACATTGGCTCCCATCTGTTTGCCTTATTTTCCTCATGCTGCTAAGCGCTGGGGAGGAGTGAGTGTGTTCATTTGTGAGTTTCATACTCCCTGTATGCTCCCGTTGGAGTGAGTGCAGAAGCGAATTCGGAGAAGATGCTTCTCATCCAGAAGCAAGTGGTTTAGGCAGGACGGTGTCCAAGCACTATCTGGTCACACAAGTTCCTCTGGATTAGTTGCTATCACATTTGCCTCAGCAGCTGAATGTTCTCTTTCCATCAGTAGGTAAAACACACAGAGAATTTTACTCAAAATTGAAGCAAGGATAAAACACTTATTTCTTATCAGTGACAAGTAGGATCCCTTTTCCTTGCAATTCCACTGAGCTACTAAGATATGAGATACCTAATCCTTTTCTTTCACGGGCTAGTTGCTTGTTTCATTTCTCACTAATTAACTTAATGCAAGAAAGAATCCCTAGACTTTTGCACAGACTCAACTACTTGTTTCCCTGCTGTAGCACTTACAGGGCCTAATAAGCAAGGAGCTCCTGATGCAATTCCAGGCAGCAACTCTGCTCTTTTACTGCTCCTCAGCAAGGATTTTTATTTTCTCTCATTGCACAGCAATGAGCAGAGGGCTCCTTCCAACAGACAAGGTAGTTTGCTTAGAAAGGTCTATGTTCTGGGGTTTGGAGGGAGGGAGGAAAACTAACTGAGCAAGTGAGGCAGTGGCTTCACAGGAACGGAAGCCATCAGATCAATTCAGTAAATGAAAAGTAAGCATGTTGCTTCAGAGAGATTTGTACCCTGGCAACCACTGATTTTTCAGGCTTGAAGCATGATGTTTGCTATTTCTGCTAGCCTCATTTTCACTTCTAGGAGCTGCAGGAATGAGGTACAAAAGCTAAAGACTGACTGTCTTCTCATCCTATGAGGCGAAGACCTGCATTTTTGGGAATCCTCAATGATTTGGAGAACTTGGCCATGCTGGCTTTAAACAAGGAGGCATGGGCATTGCTAGCACAATACCCCACAGATGCTCAGGCAACGTGCAACAGAGAGGCCAGACGTAAACTTCTGGGCTACTAACCTGTGCTGAGGATCCTGCTACAAGAGTTGCACTGCTGCTGGCACCCATGCTAGAGGATTTTAATCTAGCTCACTTTTACCCATGCAAGCTGCCTTCATTTTCAGAGCAGTCAAAAGGAAAGTCAGAGCAGCAGCCCAAGTATGTCAGTCAAGAGAAAGCAGTGCTGAAGAACTGGAGCAGAATCTTTGATTCCGTTTCTGTAATGACAGAGGCAAGCTCTTCAGTGTCAGCAGATGCTCATATTGGCCATTTCCCCCTGCACTACGTGGACAATGGAACATGGTCAGGGGCTTTCCCTGCTAGGAACATTTGTGTTGCCATAGAAGTTCTCAGGGTCTCTGGTGCTCTAGAGATGCAAATGCAAACCACACCAACACCAACACCACCACCCCGCCCCCAGCCATTTCGTCGCTGGATAAGACTCAAGGAAACTATTCCAAACCTGCTAAACCCCGGGCTCAGGTGGAGTTTGCCTGGCTGGACACAAATAAGGGGGTAGGAGTGGGGGATGTCAGGCACAATTTTGCTTTGGAGTTGGCAAAGCTTTGAATTCAGATTGGTTATCCTTCACGGTTTCACTTTAGCACTTTCTTGCTAGTTTAACCCAAGCAATGGCAAGCACTTCTTTTTTGCAGCTTTCCCAGCACAGCTCTGAACACCGGTGCTGTAGGTTGCCAAGGGCACCTCAGCGAAGGACAGAGAAGACAGGGTGAATAAATTACAACTTTTTAGAGCTCACAGTGACACACTTTCAATCTCACCAAACACTCTGCATTATATACTTGTGTCTGTCTTCACAAGTAGCAGGGCTGGAGACATGCCTTTTTTTCCTTTTTAAAGGAAAGGGAAGACAGAGTTATCCCTCAGGATGTCTGTCTGCAATCAATAGAGATACAGCAGTAGGCACTGTGGTTGCAATAAGCCAGAACTAGAAATAACAAGCCAACTCAAATCAAATATCTGTCAAGTCCCTGTCTTCTCCTAAACTACGAATGCAAATGTCTCCAGTTTCTATAAGCACACATTGGAAGCAATCACCATATGTGTTAAAAAAAAAAGTCTGAAGCCAGGCAAAGAAAGTTCAATCTATGCACGTAAAAGGAAAGATCTCAGATCTCTCCCTGAAAAGCTTTCAGGTGTGAAAACATATGGCATGCTTTCACATCCAAAGCACTACATCCCCATTCCAAAAATCAGCATCGGCCACGAAGCGCTCTCAGCAGCCCAGCCAAAGGGGCAAATGAATGTGGAGGCTGAGGAGACATGGTGCTTCCCCCCCAAGCGATGTCTCAGCTGGCCTCTGACATTGCCACCCATGCTGCGCCTGCAGTCTGCATCTATGGAGCACTTATCTCCAGGCAGCTGTTAAATAGGCTGGCACCTTTTGTCGACAGCGACTTCAAAATGAAAAAATCAAAACACACTCAAAGAGAAAAATAGAGGAAACTGGAAAGCACATTAAACCCCAACTGGAACAACAAAACATAAACCCAGGGTGGGGGAGGAAGAAATAGAAGATGAGGAAATTTATAGCAGCTGTTGCCAGAGCTGCTCACTGCATATAGCAAATGCTTCCAGGACCACCCATTTTACCTTGTGAGACATCCGCCTCTGCTGCGGCAGGCTTGCTCAGGCTCAGTTAGCAAACCCAGACACCCCACTCAGGCTTATAAATAAGTGTTACACACAGAGGTGCGTAGTTTGCTATGCCTCTTCTTTGCTGCTATGTTTAAACTTTTCCTCTCCTGTTTTAGGAGTTTGTGTTTTCTTCCAAGCAAAAAGAAACAGGCAGAACTGGAGTCATCGGAGGCAGATAAGGCAGAAACCTCTGGACCCAGGGGACTGGGTAGAGTGGGACCCAGTCTCCCAGCTGTTCTACATCTCCACAGCCCGTGGACATAACTTTATGCATTGAGCCAACTCTTCTTCCCTCCTACCTCATTCTCGGGTGAATTAGGAGAGAGGAGGAAGAGGAGTACTTCCAAAGGTTGACTTAAGTCTGGCAAGGATCATCTATCCAGGGCCTTCTATAGTTACAAGGGAGAGACAGTCATCATCTAAAGTAGGATTGGAACAGGAGCCCAACTTGGCTGATTTAAATAATTTCTCCATGATTCAAGCCTGATTCCTCTTCCTGCCATGTGGCCTGTGGGGGAAAACCGCAATGAGAACAAGACCTCAGCCAGGAGAGAAAGCTACAGAGCCATCAGCACTGGGAGTCTCCAGCTGCTTCCAGAGCTTTTTATACAGTTTTGACTGGGTTCTTAATTTGTGCTGGTGGGCTGCTTCTTTCAGCCTCCTGCAAGTTTTTTTCTGAGCATCCGTCTTTCCCGGCTTCTCTTTCTCACTTCACTTCCCCTCTTTTTCCATTTCAGCTCCACTTCTCAGGAAACCTCCCACGTCCAGCCCTCCCCAAGCCTCAGTGCCAACACACTGGGTGCTGCGGCTGCACCGTTGTCTCCCACTGTGTGCTTTGTGTCTCCCTTCTGCTGTGCGTGGCCAGGCCAGTAACAAACACAGCATGGGCTGCAGCACAGAGGGCAGGACCTGTCTGCTGGCTGGGCTGTGCAGTGCCCGAGATGCTGGAGCCCATTCTTGGCAGCTTGTAAGGTATGACTATGGCAGATGGGATCCCCCCCCCCCCGAGAGCAGCGCATGCAGAAACCCATGCAATTGTCTACTCAAAAACATGATTGTTCCAGGCATCAGAGTCTTAAGAAGATGCCTGGGGAGTCCGGGGAAGGAGACCTGAGCATTGAACTCAACACCTTTTCAATTCCGCTTTGTATGTGTTCCCTTTATGAAGGTCACACACACACTCCCCAATTGTTTGTTTTTTCACGGGACTGAGATAAACATGAGGCAATGCTGCTTAATGTCAGCAAGAGCAAGTAAGGTCGATAACAAAGGTGACAGGATAAGGAAGCCCACATCAATATGATGAAAGCATCATTTTTCTTCTTTCTGGAGCTTTCCCACTTTAAATGCCTTGCTTTCATTTTTCATGTGTGTTAATAATTATAAGCCAAGAAACTCAAGGCTAATAAACCCAGTCTTTGTGCCAAGTTAGCTCCTTAAGGGTGCATTTGTAAAAAAACCATTGAAGTTATGGTATTGATATAGATAGGGAGGCACTATAAGCTCCTCTGCATTTCTGGGATCAGGCAAGATTGGCATAAACATCCCGATAATAACAAAACTGCATTGTACTAGGGTCTATATACTGCTTTCAGTATACTAGTTTCAAGCCTATATTTAAAGCAGTACAAAACCTGTATGTAGGCAAACCAGTGGGAATATGTTTTTACTCTTCAAACAATTGTAATCAAAGGAACAATACTGACCCTACTGCAGTCAGTGGGAGTTTTACTATGCATTGTTTTCAGAAGTTCTTGCAGCTCCTGGAGAAATTTCTGTTAAGTCAACAGGCTCTCATGGTGCAAACAGCTCTTCGAGGCTAAAAAAAAGGGAAGGAAGGGGAAAAAAAGGAAATAACACTGAATGATCAAAGGCAAAATCTATGACTGCATCGCCTACATACACATTAACACCTCATTAACACTACTTGTACCTACAGAAGAAATCAAGCTCGGGAACAGCTCTGGCACAAAGTAAACAACTCCTAGGTAGAAATCCTGCTTTTTTCTTCTGATAGTACCAGAAATAGCAGGTCCTTGATTGCAGCAGCTTTGTTCTTACCATTTATGAGAACAGAAATGAAAGACTTCAACATTCTGTAATAAAGAGTTCCCATATGAGAACTCATACCCATCATGATAAAAACAACAGCAGCAAACTGAAGATAACAGGATGGGCTTTTTTTAAACATAGTACCAATTTTTCAGCATGGTTAAAATATCGGAATAATCTTTTGGTGAAAAAAGCATCAAAAGAGTAATATAACTTTGCAAAAGTTTCATAGTCCTGAAGGTGAGACAGCATTAGAAATTGGTCACATCTCAAAATTCTCCATTGATAATTCTCAGTTCTCCTGGCATTTCCATTTTCACTATATAGAGCCTCACCTCTGCCAAAAAGTGGAGCTCCTGCTTCCTTCTCCTACCTCGACCCACTCCCAGCCACTTTCCTTGCCATACCTCCAACTCAGCCATCTTTGCAAACATCTTTAAAACACTAACCTGGCAGAAAACAAGTGCATTAAAAACACACGGAGCAAGACCTCAGTGGCCTGGGCAGTCACAGCCAGGACAGGGCAGAGTCAGCAAGCTCTTAGCTTGCACCTCGCTCACTGCTCCCAAACTCCCTCCACTGACCAGCACAGTCAGGGTGAGGGTGTGCTTGTGCATATGTGCACAAGTTGCTGGGGAGAGAGTCCTTCATTCAGGTAACCCCTCTTATCTCCCTTTCTGTACGTTTTAGTTCACCAGGATTTAATATTGGGATAGGATCTGCTGTGGCTCTGCACGTTTGGGGTTTTACCAGGACATCCTCTACCTGATCACTAGCAGGCAAAGAGACAAAGCCTTCCTTGGTCCCATGCTGAATCTGCACCCATTTCACTTCTCTAAAACCAATTTTGTTAAACCAGATCAGATGTTCTTATACCAACTTAGCTAAAATCAATTCCTAATTGATTAAAGCTAACTTGAAATAAAATTGCCTAGGCTATAATAAAGGGTGTCCGCAGCAATTTAACTGACTGGATTTAAAATAACCCCATCAATTAAGCAGCTACAACTGTCGAGCTTTTCGTGACTGGGTTTGCTTCCTCCTCTGTGCTCAGGAAGCATTAAGTGCAATGGGGACCTAATCCCAATTAGCGCAGCAGAGTGCTGCTGTGGGAAAACAGTAAGTAATCCAGAGCAAAACTCATCATGCAAGGGGCCGTGCCGGAGATCCGGGTTAGCCCCTTGCATTGCCTCAGGCATGATATCCTCCCTCCGTGCAGGTTATGAACAGAGAAAGCAAAGTCCTGGGGGCAGGAGCTGTCTCATACCTTGGGTTTGCAGGGCACTTTGCACCAGGGGGATGCAGCCTTGTCTGGGTCTTTGGATTGCCAGCATTAACCAAATATCTGTCTTTTTAAAACGATGAACACCATGCTTTGCACTTCCTCAACAGCACAGTCAATTTTTTTTAAAACTTGATATTATGTCCACGAGTGAGAGAGAAAATGAAGCCAAAGGTTGCTTTTCTCCATTTTAAAGGCTTGTGTCCTGCTCTAAAGTCACACCCAGGTGGAAAAATAAACAAACTGCCAAAAAAACCTACAGCCACAAACCTGCTGATGAAAGTCAGCTCCTGTGATTTGGGGTGCTAACTGTACATTTGAGTACTCTCTAGGAAGAGTCTGCAGTACAGCAGAGGTTTAGCACCAGCTTATAGAATAATAGAATCATAAAATCATAGAATTATTTAGGTTGGAAAAGACCTTTAAGATCATCGAGTCCAACCATCAACCATGCCCACTAAACCATTATAGATGAGGGTTTGGGGAGACATGACACTTGGCTGCTTTCCTTGTTTTTCCTGTGTCATCGTGAGCCCCCCTCACCAAGCTGGAACCCGCACCAGGTTCAGAGCACTCCCAGTTTTTAGGAGGCAGCTCTAATATGCTCCTAAATTACTTAATAACTTTGTAAATACGTGTTCAAAGCGCTGAGCACGGAACATCTTCCCTCTGCGAGAGGAGCACTTTCTGCCTAGTACACTGGTCAGTACTGGGAATGAGGGCAGCTGAACATCGCTGCCTTCGGGGAGATGCATTCATACAGGCTAGCAGAAGTCAAACAGATCAACCCCTTCAGTCTTCTGTGCTGCATATCTTTTCTCTGCCAGCCCACAGGGAACTGAAAAATACCCAAACTGCTTAACTGCTTATTCAGAACAGATGTGAGCCAAAGCTGGAATAGGTTATGCAAATGATCCTGAAGGCTGGATTTGCTGGTAAAACAGGATTCAAATCCAGGCCACCCTGCCTTTGTTTCTGCAAAACCAAAAATCAGTGATTTTCTCCAAAACTACCGGAATGTTTCTACGTCTACTTCATTTCCACATTTTGATTCCCTGATCCACCATCCATCCTCACACAACATCCTTACCCTCCTCCTGCCAATCACTGCTTCACACTTCCAACATTTAAATTATTTACCTTGCATTAGCTACATAAAAAGGGTCCTCCTTTTTATTATGGTCCTCCTCAAACCAAAATCTTATATTAACATCAGTACAGAACAATGATAAGGAACTAATGAACTTTGTAAAATACCCTAGTTACATAGAAGCAATTTAGACATGTCTAAAGTCTAGCTCATGGGCAATGAGAGATATTTTCCAAAAAACTGCAGTTGATTCCTTTGATTTTTTTTCCCATCAATAACTTCTTTAGCTACTTAAGAAATTACTTAACAACTTTTTTTAATTTGAATTCTTTTTTAGGAAATATAGTCAACACTGATGGAATTCCGGTGGCAGATAAGTCGGTCACTTATTATTTCCAAGTACAACCTTGAAGTGAGATACTTACATTTGTGGGGGTATGTATCAATCTAGGTGTGTTGTGTCTATGTGTGTGCATGCATGCACATACATGTGCATGTACATTCCTTGCACACTGAATTATCTATGTATTAGAAATAGACTTAAGTTGCATGATTCAGTCTAGATCCAAGTTTGAATCTTCTCAAATTTCAGAAGTGTTTGAATCTAAGCCTGTTTTTCACCACATAAAAAATGGGTCCTATTCAAAATTAAGAATCCATTGAAAGCTCAAACATTTCTCACCAGTAATCTCTCCCGGAGTGGCAATGAAATTTGAGCTTTGCTGATGAGATGAGGTCCCATGAAAAACACAGGAACATTATGTCTCTACCAAGATAACATAGCAAGATGGCATTCAAATAAGCAGCTAGGAGTTCTGCTAGTGTAAATCAGCATATTCCAACTGAGATTCCTGCCATATGGAAACCAATATACCATGTAAAGGAACACAACAATTTAAAAATCGCATTTTTATCCTTTGTTATGAAAGGGAACAATACTAAGTCAATAAAGAAAAATAACAACTCTTTCGGTTCAATTTCTTTAAGCATTTGACAGGAATTTCACTTCTTCCTCTGTGTAATCAGTGAACCTCATTTGTATAGGTTTTTCACATGGAAGCAAAGGACTGTGTAACATGGATGTGTATAAATTATCAGAAATACTGGTGAAAAGGTCAGGAATAAGGAGAAGAGAGCTTAGAAACAAGTGCTATATTAAAGACACTTTTTATTTTGCAATTGACCACATTCCAGGTTGAATATGTCCCTTTCTTATCAGCCTTAATATAGATTTCTTCTAATTGCAGTTCTGACACTTTAACACAATAAATTATTACGCTAACATGCTAAAACACACTTGTATTAAATGGCCTGTTGAAGACAATTAAATTCTTGTGAAGGCATGCAGAACAAGATTCCAGAGGAAATTATTAAAATGCGATCCTAATGAATAACTGTAATCAACACAAAATTTGAAGGCCAAATTTTGAGTGTGTGGCAATGGGTAGTGCATGCATCTGAACCTTTGAAGGCGGAACAAAGTCTTGTGTTTCAGAGAAGGAACGTGACTACGGTCACCATAGGCAATACCCACCGTGTGTCCCACTTGGGGAGCTGTGGTCTCCCTCCATGCTGTTACCTGCAGGACTTATACCCACCCCAGAAACCTTCCTCGGGTTGTCCGGTGCTGAGAGCCCCTGCCTCCTGGTCCCCATTGGTTGTAGGGGGTCACCGTCAAGGGATGCTCCGAAACCCCTGGCTGCACCACTGCCCCTGAGGGGAAGGAATGGATAAATGGCACAGTGGCCCTGCCCTCACTCACACTGCCCTGACTTTAATCAATACAAATCTGATGCCCAAATTTTGAGTGTGTGAAGGAGTTAGCCATAAATATATGCCCATTGCCTGCCAATGATATGTTACCAGCACTGAAGAAAGAAGACAACACCTGTGCAGCCAATCATGGAAGCTGCTCCACTGCCACGGTTAGGCATTTATAGCAGAGACTTTGCTTAATTTAAGGATGCTGACTACTTTTCTCTACCAATGCTAGCCAAGGCCTGGGTGGTCCTGAGCATCAGGCAGGCTGAATTGTTTCTCACACCCCCTCACTAAGGGGCAGTAGCAGCCACAATGCCCACGTTCAGCTCTACAGAGCTTGGTGTGACAGCGAGCCCTCTGCTTCTATCAGTTTGATTTGCAGGTTACCACAAGGAGCTTCAATAGTTTGCTCTTGAATAATAAATACATCAATAAACTGGCATGAGTACTGCGTTCAGCTCTTGGGCCTCCAGTATAAGAAGGACAAGGACCTGTTGTACTGCGTCTAGAGGAAGGCCACAAAGATGATCAGAGGGCCAGAGCACCTCTCCTATGAAGACAGGCTGAGAGAGTTGGGGTTGTTCAGCCTGGAGAAGAGAGGAGAAGACCTTATAGCAGCCTTCCAGTACACAAAAGGGGCCTATAAGAAAGCCGGAGAGAGACATGTAGCAACAGGACAAGGGGTGATGGCTTTAAACTGAAAGAGGGTAGATTTAGATTAGATGTAAGGAAGAAATTTTTCACTATGAGGGTGGTGGGACACTGGAACAGGTTGCCCAGAGAAGTTGTGGCTGCCCCATCCCTGGCAGTGTTCAAGGCCAGGTTGGATGGGGCTTTGAGCAACCTGCTCTAGTGGAAGGTGTCCCTGCCCATGGCAGGGGGGTGGGAACTAGATGATCTTTAAGGTCCCTTCCAACCCAAAACATTCTATGATTCTATTCTATGATTCTATGAATAACACTCCTGGGAAATTAGCAATGAATTGCCAGTTATATTTCTTACCGTAGGGGGGAAAAAAAAAAATAAAGAGAGAAAAGGAGAAGATGAATAATTGGGAGAGAGTTATGCTCCAAACCTTCCCTGGTCACAGAGTATTGACAGAATAAGAAGTGCTGAACTGTGGGCTATTTGGAGATGCATTTGTCACTCGGTGCACAACTTCCCCGAAGTTTGGGCTTTATATTTGAGTAATGCTGTTAGAGCTGGGAAAGACTATTAGGAAACTGAGGGATGAAAATGATATCTGAAATTAGTATTTCTGACTATTTTTCCTTCCTCTAGGTTATTTTTACAAATCAGATGTTGTGTATTCTTATCTTGTTCCCAAATCAAATAACTCCAGTGAGTGGCAGAGGCAGGGTTTGAAAGAGGAATCTCCAGTGGTCTGTGCCTCAGAGCTGTGGTTTATTCTCTCCCTGCTCAACTTTGAGGCAGCTTCATTAACTTGGCCTTAGATTCCAGCCTCAGCTCCTGTTGTGGAGAGAAAAAAAGGGATGAAAGAAAACCTCAACATGATCCAGCCAGACCTTGAAAAATTAGACCCACAGAAGAAAAGAATACAATCGGAACTTGCAAAGACTTTTTTTTTATTGGCCTTGTAATTTCCTCACTAAACACGCTTTTAGCAGCCTACCACTCTCAGAATATTAATTATCTAGCGGACCCTCATAATGGCCCCATTCATGGATTTGCAGAGCAAAAGTACTGTGATATCGCAAACACAGGAACTCAGAAAATACAGCATGTTCCCAAGGAAGGGCTGCACACCCACAGATAGTTGGCAGAGGGAATTTGCTACTTGAAGAACATAATATAATACAAATACATGGATTTTTTCTTTCTTTCTTTTTTTTTTTCCTGAAGCAAGGAAGAGGAGATGCTGTGCCTGAGTTGTGTATAAAGGGAAAAAAAAAAAGCCCTCTGATATACAGTTCTGAATAAAGCAGAATATTATAGGCTCTCCATCTCTCTCCTCCACCATTTCTGACTGTTCATTGACTCCCATAAATTAATATGACGTGATATATTGTATGGGCTGGAGACATTTTATGAGCTTTTGAAATCTTTTCCAACAGGAAATGTGACGCATCACTTACTGTTCAGGCTTTTTTGGAGTTGGTTTGTTTGGAAATGAACCACAGGCTGAAAATATTTCATCTGAATCAAAACAAAGCATAATGAGTTGGTCAGCATCCTTGAGAACTGGACATTTTTAGTGATGCAAGTACATACTTCTATAGACCCTTTCTATGATAAAAGAAAGACAGAAAATACTATTATATCAGGAGGAATATAATTGCAATGTTTTCACAAGCTACTAGCTCTGAGAGTCTGTTACTTCTGAAGCCCCCACCAACTTGTACTCTCCACACACCTTTCGCAATCAGTTTCGCTTCTTAAGTTCTCAGTCTGACTGTCTAAAAAAAAGAAAAAATTAAAAAAGGAAAAAAAAGAAAAAAAAAGAAAAAAAAACCCCACAGTTTTCTGAACAGAAACTATCGTATGGAAATTACAGCCCAGAAAAATATATTCAATCACTTACATTAAATAAAAATCTTGCCAAAACAAGCTGTAACTACTGCAATAAGCAATATTAGAATTTAACCAAAGAAATCACTGTTCAGAGAAAATATCAACTCTGAATGTCCATAATTGTCTTTGGATGATAGACTAATAATATATGTGATATTCCAATAGAAATGGTCCCATTTACTTCAGGATCTGCTGTCCCAGGCCTACTCATTAAATACTGACGAAGGTCCTCAGGATAACTTTATAAAGACCTACCAATTTTTATTTCAGCAAATGTGCTCCCTCCCGAACAGGTGAGCTAGCCAAACACCATGTGCCATATTCCTAGCTGTAATGGCAAAATAAAGGTGACCCCAGAACAATGGTAAGAATTAGGGAAAAAAGAGAAAAAAAATCTGTTTATCTAGGACCCTCTCAAGATAAAGGCAAAGTTTACTTTTAGTCCACCTTCATCGAGCCTAAAACTTGTTTTCTAATAATAACCCTATTGTATCTAGTATGTGCAGATGTGATCCAGGTCAATTTACATATTAGAAATATCCAGATTAACAGAAATAGAAACAAAACCTCCCAAATAACCCCACCCCCAACAACTATTGTACTGGATACAGAGAGATGTTTGGACCTGGGAGGGTGGGGTTTACAGATAACACGTTCCCTGGAGACTTGGGGATGAATCCGCTCTTCAAGCATTAAGGCAAGGAAAAAAAACTTAGAAAATCGGTTTGTGGGACAGGAATCTTTCCCAGAGTCCTGTTTTTAACCACCAGAGAGGCCACCTCAGAGAGGACCAAAAGCTGGAGACATGCCACAGGTATCCAGCAGCCAGTGCATGAGTTGCATCAGGAATCACCTTCAGGCTGGTTGTGCTCCAGGAACCTTATCACATGAGTGTGTGCCAACCCACCACCACATTGGCACCTCGTAAGAAAGACAAAGGAACATAAGAGAAAGAAACAGCTACTTTCTCTCCTTTGAAAAATGTTTCCTCCAGAGGAGGGTGAACAGAAGAGTGTGTGCGTGCCAGACTACCCAACTGCACCTGCCCTAGACTGGTGCAGTAGTCTCCACATTTCATGTATAATAAATGCATATGTTAAAGGAAGGGATCACTAGAGAGGCTAGACTGAAGGAAAGCATAAGTTAAACAGTGAGAAATGCATATAATACTTGCATTTACCAGCTGAAGCCCAGAGTTTTGCATCTCTAGGCAGAAAGAACAAATTGACCTCTTCACAGAAGTGGCTCACTGAAGATGTTTAATGAATTGCTTCAGAAGCAGAATCAGTTCTGAACTGAACACAGGTGTATCAGGGAAGAAAAAGACACATAAAAGCACTGTGCAAACTGCTGACAGCACTAGCTGTGTGACAGACAATCAAGGTACTTAACATTTTAAAACACGTCCTGCATAATAACCAACGTTGTAGAAGCCTCAGTCACTCTTCCAAGCACTGAATGAAGAGGAGCATCACTATACTAGGATCATAAAAGATATCCTTTAAGCTTCTTGCATAAATGCATGTGTTCTGAGTTAGAGAAATGTTAACTTATATTTTTCATATACCCAGTGGCGATTTTCCCCCTCAGAAGCTGAGGGGAGAGGGAGAAGAGGGCATCATGCTATTGATTTTTCTGCAAACATGCTTAACCTTTAGTAGCTGCTGTCAGCATTTCCAGTGTTAATACCAACAGTGAACAAAGTAACTGGAGGAGTGCAGAGAGCTTGCTTCAGATGTAAGACTTTGGAAATCAGAGGTTCCTCTGTCAGCCCAGGGTTAATTGTTTTAATAGCTGTACCCAAAAGGGTGTGGATGCGGGAGAGAAGGGGGGGGGGGGGTCTCCACAATTTCAGGCAATATTTCCTGCAAAAGTAACAGGAGGCCGCTCTGTAATTCCCCTGGGCAGTGGGGTTTGAGTCAACTAGTAACACTCACCATCTAGAATGTATACAGTTATTCTAATGAACATTTCCTTTAATGAGTGCTGTGTGGTATCACAGAAAATGTGCTCAGGCTGTGGGTGATGAGGTGGCAGCGGCTGTCTGGTTTCCAGGTCCCACAAAGGCTGCTGGAGCAGAGACAGAAGATTTGCAAGAGGCGGTAGCTGAAAAGACTGACAATAGCTTGTGTAGCCCTTCATTTCTGGGTTACTAGGTCGAGTGCAAAAGCATGCAAAAGTCAGCTTCATCTCTCTAGCAGTCACCTTGTGCCTACGTGAAGTGAAGCAGTTGCTTCAGCCCAACTCCTCCCGAGCAGCTGCTTGTTCTCATTGCAAACCCAGGCTGGCTCCCTCGGTGATGGTCTCCATAGGTAAGCATGGCAGCAAACCATCATATAGCATAAACTGCTTCCTGACGCCTGCAAAGCCTGATTTATGTCAGGCAGTTGATGTGTCCTCCCCACAGTACATTACAATTGTCTTGAACTTTTAACCGACTTACCTACATGCTGCCCACTAATGCGTCTCCACTGAGCGTACTTCACACACCCTGCCATCGCAACTGCTAGCTACAAAAGGAAACCAAGCGAGCAGAAGCACAAAGTCTCTCCTTGTCCTATACATACGCAGATCCGCGCATGCAGGCTTCACAGCAGAGGAGATCAATATTCAGTCCTAAAGCAACCGCAGGGCTCTACTGCCATAACTCGTGTATGGGCCAAGGGCTGAGCCCCTCCAGCAGCGTGCAGGAGCTGGCATGCCATCCTGCCACAGCTCTCGCTTCCCTCTTACTTGGCAGTGGGTACCGAACCTTGGTATCGCAGAGTTATGACTGAGTTTTCTCAAATGTAGTGGTTGCAATTTTTTGTTTTTATTACCTCCTCCAACGCAGTTTGGGCTTGCAATATTAAGACAGCTTGGGTTTACATACAGAGGGAATACAAATAGCTTTCCTGCAAAATAAGTGGTGAAAACACACCATTTGACGGGGCTGCGTGGCTTACAGGATTTATGGTCTCCCGTTTGGGATGAACAGTGCAGTTCTCTTGTGCTGTTTCCATTATGAATAATGTGGCCACACTAAACTCACACTAATAGAACCTGAATGTATCACCACATTGTTCGGCACTGTATAGGAGAAACCCATCCATTAGCGAGGCAGGCACTGAAAACTCTTTGTGACAGGAGCAGCGCAGGGACGGCTTCGCAGCAGCTATTCAGAGCCACTTTACAGCTTCCTGAGCACAGCCCAGGCTGGGCTGCATGCCAGCAGTGTGGGAAATGGCTGGCAGAGGAGGCTCTGGCCGCTGATTTGTAGATCACATGAATCCCCCAGGGAAAAGGAACAGGTACTGAGCGTACCTGCTGGAGGGTGCTTGTAGCAGGTCCACAGCCTGTCTTCAACATTTATTGCAGCCCGCCTACGCCTTTGGTGATTCCTTTGACTAAGCAAAATTACTACGACTCTGTGCAAACCGGACAATTACCCCACCGCTTTAGCAGCTACATAGCTATAGGTGACCACCAGAGCCTGCGTGGACATCACAAATGTTGAAAGCAAAGTAGGCAGCCACACCGATGAAAGGGACAAGGGGGTCTCCTAAGGCAGCATGCTCAGAGGGGTGCTCCCTGCTCTCGGGGCAGGAGTGGAAGCACAGCAGACTTCCCGCTGCCACTGGCCGGGGAAAAAAGTCATGAGCACAAAAGGTGTGACTGCTTACTCAAAACAGAGGTGAAACCAAAAGCAGTGAGAGCATCTACTGTCAGCTTCCTAGCCAAAAGCCTCCAGCCTCCCTTGGTAATGGCTGACACATGCTGCTTCCTGCATGTCCCATGACTAGGCTGGCTGGCCTCCATTTGTCCTCCAAACCACTTTGGTTTGATGAACCCTAGAGATTTACCCAAGAATGTACTAACACCATGCCTTACATTTCTTCTGCGTGAAGCTCCTAACAAATATCTTACTAAGTTGAAGCACCTTTCTTTTAAGAAACCCACGACTTTTTGCTTCTGGATTTGCCTTTCCCCTAAGCAGTGCAATTTAGCCATGCAAAACAGCCCTGCGAAGTCAACCGGCTGCTGTGGCACAGAGAGAGCCCTGATGAGAAAGTTTAAATTGAACATCTTTCAGTGGATGACAAATCTTGGCCTGTCTGAAGCCTTTGAAAGCCCGAAATGCATTGCAAATTAAAGTTCAAGGAGCCTAGAAGAAAACTATTTTAGCTTTAGGCTTTCAACCAAGCAAAAAAGAGTTAATAATTTTATTTTAAACAGCAGTTCAATCCTTTACTTTCCCAGTATTAATGAACGCCTTCTGCATGTTTCCCCAGATAGGGCTGCAATTCACGTAGCAGGCATACCCCAGAAACTCAAAAGGTCAAAAAGATGGCAACAAAGAATTTGTTAATATTACCTAGAATCCACTCTGTTCCTTTGGCTATTTTAGTATCAGTAAATAACTCTCCACGTTTTCTGACCTAAGCAGTTCCATTTGAGAAGCTTTCCAGCCTGGATGTTTCTAAAATGTTACCAAATGATTAAACACAAATCCTCAGATGAAGAGAGCGGGTTTTATTAAATATCCCAGAGCAGTGCTGTCTGCCCCCACTTCTGCCCATGTCTGGCTGCTGGCTGATAAATGCCTTGGCTTTAAGATATTACTTATTAGCATGCCTGTATATTTCCACCTCACACAGTCACCCAAGGGTGATTGCTATCTGTTAATTGAATTCCGTGCCGGCAACTGTGTCTTTGTGTGCCTGCCATCATAATTTCGAGGATTGTGACTTCATTTCCTATTTACAAGTTGCAGTGATAAAAAAGTGTATTTATTTATATATAAATAACCACAACATTTTTGTAGCTATATAGCGGGGGTGGTGGAAGTCACATGTGAAATGCATAGGTGTGTCTGTTCTTTTGCCTTCCTTTTTCTCTTTCTTTTTAAAGGCAATCTGCTTCCCACCCAAAACAGAGCTTGTGTGATGGGAGATCTCCCCAGTGATGGGAGACAGGGTCAGTGGAACAGAATGACAGTCTTAAGTTTGGAGCAGAGCAAGCTGAGGCTGTAGAAATGTATGGAGTGATGCCTTCCAAGCACTGGACTCTGTGGTGCAGGCTTACTGTAGTAATGATTTGTACATCTACCACACTTTATTTGAGCATCTCGGAGCCGTTTCCCATCACTGCCTTCATAACAGTGGTTTATGGAATGCTTCTGCCATTGTGTTAGATGAGAAAATGTGATGTGTATGTGGCTTGACTCTCCCAAGATTGCACTGTGAGACTGAGGTAGGACTCGGAGAAGAAGCCAGCAGAAGACACAGGACCCCAATGACATTTGAGCGAAGGCTGGCATGTCTGACTTCTGGGTCTGCATCTCAGTAGCAAGAACCCACTCACAGCTAGCTTTTGCTGGCCTCCAAAAAGAAGCTGAAGCTTTTGAAAAGACATTAGTCCTTTTGAGTTTGGATAAGTCAGTTTGCTTGAGCAAACAAAGGAAACTCCTGAACCACCAACCACAGTTGGCCGCTATTGCAGGGAAAGCTGGTCTATAATCCTTTTCATAAACGCATTGAGATTCACTTCATAATCCCTCTGGGCTTTCTTCCCCCTCAATACGTCTGTCTGCAGGAAAGTTGTTCAAAAATATCTGTCCTTGTAAGACCAGAAGCTGATTTCTCTATTGAGATCCACAACAAGCAGCTACTAGGAAAGTCAATGTAAAAAAGCTTGGGAGGGGTTGTGACCACCTCAGGCTAAGGGTCTATGGAAAACCAAGGTGATCTCTTTTACCCAGCCCATTAATTTTCACAGAACAAGCAGTCAAGCCAAACAAGTCCTTGTTGCAGTGACCTGTATGGAGGTGGACTTCTTACTACCCAGGTTACACTTCTGAGCACGCCTGCCATGAGCACTCCTGTTTCCAAATGTCTCCAGAGACAGCACCTGAGTAATGAATTAGAGCATCCCTATCTGTTAAGTCAGACACTAGCCAAACACTATTTATTTAGTATGAAATGTTATGAAAGCATTGCTTTTTAATAAGATTCTTAATATTTCCTGGAGCTTGTCTACAGGAGAGTCATCACTGTTTTGCTTTACCTTTTTCCATAGCCAGAACGTGCCCAGCTACATGTCAATTAACATAATCACCCCAGGAAGTTATAAAATGTTTTGTGAATTAGAAAGAAAAGATTTGGGATCAGATTCATTTTAGCATCCTGAGAAATCTTTATCCAAATGGTATTACTGTAGTCCAACCTGTCCTCAGTTTAAGAACACTTCTCTTTAGTCTGGCTTTTATTAAAACGCAGGATGCTAAAAATTAGTTTAAGAAATAATTTTTGCCTGTAGACAGTTGTGTATTGCATATTCATCACTGATTCAGCTAACACTGAAAAAACTGGCTTCAAATATTCTCTCTTTATGTTGCAAATTCTCTATAAATTGTATTATTTTAAAAATGAAATACAGTTACTGTTTTCAGAGTAACTGCCAAGGACAAGTTGTTTGCAATGTAATAGATGGAAGTGAGGATGCCATCTATTATTGAGATCACTCAACTTAATCTGTAAATTTATTTTGGCTGCTTATAACTTGGGAAAACTTTATCCACTTGAACTGGGTTTTGGTTTTTATTGTTTGGGGTTTTTTTTTAGATTGGGTGTCATCCTCACAGCAGTTATAAATTCTACTGAAATTAAGTTTCTGGAATTTGCTTGCTTTTTAAAAATATAGGAAAGCACCATGCATGCACAAAGGCCATTAAAAACCGTACTTGTTAAAATCCAAACTTATTGAAATCTTCTAACAATCACAGTGGTCAATATCAGAATTAACAGGGTTGAAATATTTCAAGGTCATTGTGCATGTGATTTGATAATATTTAACTCTTGAATAGTAAATATAAATAATATATGGTCTGAAACCAAAAGAAAAGAAATGAGGTCTACAGTGAAACAACCAGCAGTGAAAAATACCTTCTTCAGATTTTGAATTGCTCACATTTTTTTCTGTCAAAAATGCCATCACAAACAAAATGTTCCTATGAAACATTTCAATTCCAACAAAGCAGCATTTCCTGGTGGAAGATATTCTGGTCAAAAAAAACTTTCAACAAAATGTACTTCAGGCTCAGTCTTTGATTAGACGAGAACACAGTGCTCTTTCAAATGTCTCAAATGCAAAATTAGTCCTGCTCGGTGTATGGCTCTAGACTAAGAGGTGAATTAGTGCAGGGAGTTCTCTTGCTGCAAGCTCTTGCTGTTGGGGTGGGAAAATCAGAAACATGCTCGCTGAGCCAGGTCAGTTGCTTAGGTGACCAAATCCAGGGAAAAGTTTTTGCCTGGGAAACACTGCAAATTTGGCCTTGGTCTGATCCCAAGGCTTGGCCAGAGCCTAGAGCCTTGGCCTGCGGCACGGTCACACACCCCTCGCAGCTGAAAGCGGTTGGGGGACAACTGGAGTATGGCTAGTAAAGGCCATGTTATAAGGCACACATGCATAATTGGGGGTTGAATTAGGATTGCACCTTACCTCTGATGCTCCATTAATTTGAGTGCTTGGCTTTGCAACATTAATATTTTTTGAATCTGTAATTTTTGTTGTATAATTGTATATAGTACATAATTACTCATAATTCATTACTGCACATGAGACTCTGCAGACAATGTTTAGACATTAAATCTCAGCTCAGTGATTGAATAGAGGGTACAGTAAAAATAAATATCCATGTATTTCGTAAATATTTGCATAATGAGCTATTTAAATGCAAGAGATTCTAACATATGTAAACAATTGCAAATACTGTATATGTGTAAGTCTAAAGTGGATGCAAAAATATACACAACCCCTTGTAAAATAATATGATTTAGGAGTCAAACATAACATATTTTTTAAGTCTTTATGTATTCCAATATTACAGACTGTAAACACACATAGTATTAAAAACACATTGCTCGGTACAATTAGTCGGTAAACTGCACGACTGAAAGCTTTGGGTGACAAAGAGAGTGGAATAAATGGACATTAGTGACTGTCCAGTTACAGTGAAAGCTCTTTGCGGTCTGCAGACTGAAGACATCCAAACGCTTGCAAGACTCAGTTAGCAAAATCAATCCCTGTTCAACAACAAGTACCAGAGGAAATAATTTTCCTGTTGTTAGAAAGCTACCACATAACATGATGTGAAATAATTTTCCTGTTGTTAGAAAGCTGCCACATAACAAGATGTGAAGCTTCTCCTGCAAAACTTTTTCCCAGCTCAATGTGCAGCAGTGCATGCAATGGGAACTGACAGGCTACCTCCATCTAAACACGCCGCTTGCTTCTTCTGGTCTTAGTACAGTCTGAGACTTCTGGACCAGGCCACCAAATGGCACCTTAAAGAGGCTCCGCAACCCCATGCACGATGTAATGTAGTTCAGCATGGTTTCTGCAAAGGCAATGAAGTGGTGGAGGATGGAGGGAACAAAAAGACTTTCAAAGTGAAAGGGTTTTTTTTTGTTAATAACCAGCCTCAGCTAGCTGTCAAGGAGAGAAACATACAGTGAGCATTGTACTTAGTAGCTAGGCTGCCTACCGACTAATTATTGCCTTTGCAGAAATCAACTTTTGCGCTAAGGACCAAAGCACTTAGATCATATCCACAGTCACACCTCTGAGCTTGCAACTGGTTAAAAAAGTGAGTAGTGGACAGTTGCTGCCATCTCCCTCAGGATTCATGACTCAAAGGGACACTCTTAACTTCCTGTGGAACACTCCACATCTCCATGGTGGAGGGAAGGAGTAGAGGGCCCTTCCACTTTGGGAGGCACAGCTTGCCAGCACGGCCAAGGTGAGATGGGCAGGGGATCTGCTGTCTTCAGTGGGACTCATTGTCCCCAAATCACCTCGGTTCCAGGCCTGTATTAGAGCAGCTGTCAATAGCTCCATGCCCAAAGCAGGCAGAGACCTCAGGGTGGCAGGGCCATCCCTGTCACACCCCATCCCCAGGTGCTACCCCTGCTGCCTCTGCCATGCCTCAGGGTTGAGAAAGACCACCATCTGCGTCCTGTACAACTTCTATTACAACATCCCAGGCCCTGGAGCTTCGTGTACATGCCGAAGTCCTGGCACCTGAGCAGTTAATAAATGTTTTAGTCACTGGGGAGCTAATTTAAGATAGCCCACAATAACTGGGTGTAGCAAATAATTGGCGGACTGAAGAAATGGAAGATAATATGAGATGCATGGGCGTGGGTGTTTATGTGAGGCATAGGGAGCAGTTTTTGACTCAGAGGCTAAGTTATTTGGGCCAGGTTTAAGGCTATGGAAACTTCAGTATGAATTTTGTGGAGGGAAGAAATTAATATCATTCTCTTCTATGAGATATTTAGTTTCAACGTTAAACTCAAACATATTTTCATTAGTAATGCTCCTAGTTGTCAGACACATCTGAATTTTTAAGACCTCCCTTTTGAACTCCTACACTACATTTCAGACATGTTGTGTCCAACTCATGAGAAGCCCTGCACTAAAAAAAAAATATTTTCTGCACAGACATTCCACATGCTCGGAGGCAAAAAAAAGGGTTTTTTGAAATGCCACACACAAGAAAGCCATTTGGGTTGTGGGGGAGAGTCACTCAGTGTGCAAACCACAATCACAGTCATATTTCTTCCACCTTCCAACAATCAACCCACAAAGCTAACACTCATCAGAAATGCTTTTAAAAGATTTTCTACTCACCTGGAATAAAGATAACATTTACACGGCTGTTCCTTGTTGAGCAGCTATTCTCAAAACCGAAATGTGTTCTTGACTAACCTGTTTCCAAAGGAAACTTGAGCAGCAAAAACCATGCCTTCTGCAGCCCAAGGAATAAGGCCAGTCAGTTAGTATTCCACCCATTTCTCAAAGTCTCATAATGTGAAATGTTATTATTTTAAAAAGTTATTATTAAAATAATATTTAATTAATACAGGGTAATTTTACACAGAAAGAAATCTCCCTTTTCATTTCTCTATCCCCCCAAAAAAGGCTCTGAAATTACATTATTCTGATAGTGGAAACCATCTCCAGGTCTTCACCAGAAATAAATATGTGAGAAAGAAATACATTTGACAAAACCTGTATAACAAAAAAATCTCCATTCCATATATCGGACCCTCTTCCAGCCTTCTCTCTCACTGTTGTTACTTGCACCTCTAGTATCCGCTTCAGCCCAATGCTCTTTTAAGAGCAAAAGGTTAAAGTGGGCTCAGCTTAAGTCTAAATATCTGGATGTGCTACAAGATACATGTGTCCTGACAAAGGGTCGTTGGAGTCCAAGGGCTCTCAGGTATCTCCTTTCCTCCATGGTCTTCTGTACTCCACCGGAGCACTGACTGCATTTACAGGAGATTGCAGCTGTGTAGCTGCACACATACAGTCATGGCACATTGCATAGGACAGCTTCAAATGCCAAGCAAAGCCCCTCTCATCCCACAGGCTTCTTCCAAAGTACAGCTCCCCAGAAATACGTGAGGAATTAAGCACTAGACCGTTACCTCTGAACACGCTCTCCGGAAGCGAAGGGCAGAGGAGGAGGAAGGGAGGACTTCTGCACAGGGCCCATGGGTGCATGGATGGTGTGCGCCCACAGATGGCATGTGCATGGGCAAAGATCTCCTGTACACTTGTGGAGGTGCAAGCACCACATGCAGCCACTTGGATTTGCTCATGTCATCACCTTTCTTTACTGGAAGGACTCTTACACAAGGCAATTCCTTCTCAACAGAGGTGCCTCCTTCTCCCACATCTGCCCCTGCCTGCTGCTTCTCCTATCCCTTCCCCTTCCCACCTCCCTGGGAACCCTTGCCTTTCGGGCACTGGCTCAGCAGTGGCAGGCAGCAAGCGGCACCGGAATTGGGGACAAATAAGCTCGCAGAGATAAGCTGTGTTTCTATCAAAGGTCTCCCATGCAGCTGCATGCTTTATGTGCCTTCAGACAGCGGTGCATTAGGGCCGAAGTTAGCCTTTCCTTGTAAACTGTATTAAGCAGCTGTTTGAAAAGCCATCCACCTACCTTGGCCTCCTTTTGCCATTTCTTTGCACCTTCACCATCGCCAGTGGGACTCTTAAAATCGTTCAACAAAAGTTGTCTCTGCGTGGAGAGACATTCATCTCCACAGGATGGGCACGGCAAAAGGTCCCCACAGACAGGTCTGAGTTTTGGGGGAGTTGCTTCAAGCATGTATGTGTTCTCATGTTTTTGAGAGTGAGGATAAGCCAGGCTAAAAGCGATCAGACCTACAGGCTTGTTGCTCGGCCAGTAAGGACAGACAGCCTGCTTCTGGACACTGAAGAAGGAAAAGTAGTGCATTTTAGAGGCAAATGATCTGGGTCTGCACTAGCAGGTTCTTATAGTCCAGCAATGGAAGGTCTAATTGAGGCTTTATAATTATCTCCTCACTAAATAAAATGAAATGTGCACTCCCTTGGTGGATATCGTTGATGAAAAGCCAATTGGGGAAAAGGTTGAAATACACGGCAGGATTAATTTTATTTGTAATGGGTTTTAACATTTCATCTATATATTTAACTGGTTGAAGCAGGTGGAAATAAATATTATGTTAGCAACTGTGTCATGGAATGAGGCTTTGGTTTTGATTAAAAAAGATAAAGGGAAAACAACCATCACCATTTTATGGTTATCATCATTTGTTTCACATACATTTTTTCAATACTAAGGTGTACTAAAATATTTAAGTGGTAAATAAAAATACCTATAAACTTCTAAAGAGATCTTCAGAGCACCTGGACAAAGACTGAAGAATGTGGTTTTATTCTGTGTTAATTATCTTCTAATACTTACATGAGTCTATACAAAAAGATAGGTACATACATACAGTTACACATGCAATTATCTCTTTATCTACACATCACTTCCATATAGCAAAAATGTACTAAAAATATTGATCTCAAACCTTATTATGCATCACCCTGTTTCTTGTTTTATTGATATTAACAATATTTGCCTCCACAATAATTGTGCCTCCAGAATAATAACTCTATCTTGCTGATATTATTACCACATGATGCAAACTGAAATCACAAAACCAAGGTACAAACTCAGGTTCAGACACTAGTCCTAAATTCCCCCACTGCAAAGCAGTTTAGAGTTCATGTTTAAAGAACCAGAAAGGTAAAAGCTTAATTAATGTATTTTTCATTTTAATATATGGAGTATATGCACCAAGCTAGAGGCAGGAGAACGTCATCTTTTATATGATATAATATAACTTGATCTCCTAAATATCAGACATCAATATTATTACTGATGTTAATAAATAAATAAAGCAAGATAAAGTAAAATTCTGACATGTGTCATGTCTAGGGGCCTTGGTTTTATTTTGAACCTGTAAACCTTGGGTAAGGATCAAGTCTTTTCCCCTGAAGTTTTTACTCAGTGGATTTTTATTTTTCTGCAATGTAATTTGATGCTCCTGTTGGCTTTGGCATTAATATATTAAAAGTTAAATTTACGTCAGCACCAACAGATCAACTATCAGATGATGCTATTAACTTGGACATCAAAATCATTAAGAAATTGCCATCATGTAAATTAATTATCAGAATTGTATTGGCATGAATGCATAATGATATTACTCATGCAAATAATTAAAGAAAATGCACAGTGAAAAACACATTAGAGTAGTGGCACAAAATGTCATTATTCTGGCTTCTTGACAACTAGACAATATTAGTTTTCAGCACAGTGATCTCTAAGGTTAACAAAAAGAGACGGGGAAATCCAGTGCAGGGCTCAAGCTGCTCTTATTTGTACCTTTATTTATTCAGTATACAAGACTGTAGGAGTGAAAACTAACTTTTTTAACCTCGGCAAAGAAAGTTTTTTACATCACTCTGGGAGAGATTAAAAAAAACAAAAAAACAAAAAAACAAACAACCCAAAAAAAAGGAGCAGAATGACTTGTAGCACTGTTGTCCAAAGATGTGTGTTCTTTTGTTGTTGCCAATTTCAGGTCTCAAGGGACCATAGGCACAGAAGGGTTGTTAAAATGCTAGGATTTTCCTGAGCACAGGAGAGTAATAATTAACCTGAAAGTATTTATGTTATCTCCTGCCACCCCCTACCCAAAAGGTAATTATTACTGATCAGTGCTCGGGGAGAGAGAGTTGTGATTACAGTGCATGTGTGTGTTCTCTTAATTTAATGTGTAATGGACTGAGTTAGCTTTTTCGTCAACAGCAAAAGACTGTCTACTCTAATAGAATAAACATTACTAACGACTCAGTGGTGCGTGCCAGCTTACTCACCAGCTGGACACATTTCTTTTAAGCATCTCTCTCCATTCCCTCCCAAGTCAATGGAAGAGGTCTCTCTCAGTCATGGTTTTGTACTTGATCAAGAAATGATATTATAGAAATAATGCAAAAAGGCAGTAATTTCTGGGCTTCTTGCCTTCCAGGTCCCATCTTCACTAGACTAAGGAAACACCCCCACCACCCCAAAAGAGAAGTTCATATCCTAAAAATAAAATTCAATGTTTTAAACAGTTAAAGCATGGGGAGAAAGAGCCTTATTTATCCTCCTATAGAAGGCCACTCCTAATGATACTCAGAAGAAAAGGAATATTTCCAGGGTAAAGTGGAGGGCTAGGAAACAGGACATCCATGAGCTGGTTTTGGCCCTATCCTTGTTCTTCTGCATAATTTCAGGCAAGTCAATTAAATGACTTGCCTTAAATTTTTCCCTGTTGCCAAAGTGAGAACAACAGTGCCAACACAAAGAGAACAACACAAACAGATGTGGCAAAGGATCCACAGTTAAACAAACAAAAGCCACTCCATAAATTAAAACTAGTGCAGCTACCTAAGCATGCACAAACAGCCTAGAAATTTCTCAGCAAATTGGTAAAAAATTCGTTTGTGACCGAACGTCCAAATTCTGCAGCTGCAGCTGCCAGCACAGACTCCTGCATGTCTGAGGAGTCACTTCTAAATCTCTGTTTGGAGTCTCCTTGTCACTGCACTCTCTAGTCTGGACATAATGATTCTCAACTCAGAAACGGGACACAACAGGTAGGCAATCTACGCATCACTGGTACCAAAGGTTTGGTTGCTATCTAGATCTCCTGGCAGTTCAGAGCTTATTTTCTCTGGTTTGCTTTGGGGGATGGGGAGAGACAGAGAGCAAACTATTTTAGGGCAGTCAAGGTCTCTGGGAGCAATTTGAATCATAATTAATATCAGGGCAATGGCAAATGTAATTTAAAAAAAAAAAAGACTTGAAAGCTATTTCTGGTTTTCTTTAAACTTTGAAAGTTGCCTTGGGGACAGGTAACTTTTCAGGTATGCTTTGACTTTTTATGGTGAAATACAGACATTTTACTTGAAACAATTTGTTTAATGATGCCCTGAGCCTTTTACTTTTGTTTAACAATCCAAGCTTTGCTTCTAATCCATCAACAGATAGGTCAAACTTGTACCCATAATTTAAAGTTATGTTAATAAGATCTATGACATGTCTTGCAACATTTTATTGATAATATGTAATGTATTATAAACATCATGAGCTTGCAGAGCTGCTGTCACTCAGGGATTTTGTGCATAAGGTATTAAATCTCAAAAGCAAGCTGCTGCAGTAAAAGAAGGACTTTAAATAAATAGGCTGGCACAATTCTGCCTTCAAAAGGACAGTCTATAAATTCACAAACAAGATTTACTGTGTAATTCAAGCCTGAATCAACACAGGGCTTACACTGTGTAACTGAGAAGGGACACACCACGTGGTAGGGTGTTTATAGTGTGGGCAATATTGTAATGCAGAGGTTGTTTTGCAGGCACATATTTTCCTTTTCTAATTACACTGATTGCCACCTCCCATTTACAATCACATACCCACACTGAGTTTAACTGCAGTAATTGCTACATGATAAATTTATATAAGGAAAATATTGAATGTCTATTTAGTGCGTTATAAGGTAATTTAGCAGCTGGGGAAAAAAAAAGATGGTAACAACAGCATCATGTGGCTTCATCAATTCTCCACACAACATGGCAAAGCAGCCTCTGCACTATGTCTATGAGACCTCTGAGGTACAGTAGATGCATCTGGATTAGAATGAACATTTGTAAATGCACTAGCTAACTTCTAGTTTATGGCCACATTTACTTGACTGAGTTTACCATGTCCTGCAGATTATATTTTTTGCTCCCCTGCTGTTTGTTGATGGTATAAAACTAGATTCTTGGGAAAGGGCAGACAGTACATTACTTAGGGAGCAATAAAACCCTGAAGCGATGGTCCTTGTGACATCATCTGAGGATGTAATTCACTCAAGGAGTTGCTTCTTCTCCACCCAAAAATTTAGCAACGCAATCTACCAAAAATCAGCTTGCTTTTTTTCTCATTTAAAAAAAAAAAAAAAAGTTAAAATTACAAACAATACAGGATACCCTTATCCAGTTAATTCTGGCTTTACAGGGGTTAAGACCCCATGCAATTTAGTGCCAACTGGGAAAATACGTCCCCCTCTGAAGAGTTAACCCATGTTTGTGCTATGGCACCAGCATGCGTTGCTGTTGTATGATCAGCAGAAGTCCTGGCTCAAGTCACCCACCCTCAGTCAGAGCTGTCCGTGACTTTCAGAGGTCAAGATCACATTACCTCTCATCTTCGATATGAGCAAGGGAAACGTGTTCTCTCTGGCTACTTTCATCACTGCCTACAGAGCTGTTGCTGGACAAGTAAGGCTGTATTAAGGATGTGGCCTGCTAACCAAAGATACAGCAAAAATCAAATGTTACACCCTGCAAGCTGAATTGGAGTTGCAGCTCATCAGTCCTGTTTAAAACCTGAACAAAACCACACAGCCCAGCATTCAGGCAGGTGGAGAAAAAGATGTATATTGCGTCTGTCCTTCAGAAATATTTTCTGCAGTTCTAGCTAGTTTAACTGGAAGATTTCTGATCTGGGTTGCTTTGGAGAGCAATAGTGCACTTGCTCTTCTAAGAGGCAATGTTATAAATAATCATTTGCTACTAACTGAAAAAGAGGGATTATGGACAAGTGCTTGGAGTGGCATAATAAGAACTGCAACTCCTCAGCCCTGCTGCCTTCTCAGCTCTGCATCTTAAGTCTTTGGGCAAATGACTTTAACTCTTCAGCACCTCAGACTACAAACCTGTGAAGCAGTCACTCCCACATGGGTGCTGAGTTTAAATATGTATTTTTAAAGAGCTTGGAGATTGACAGGCACACCTTACTCTCAAATGGCAGATATCTTCTAGCCAGATTCACGGGCTGCGAAGTATCAAGAAAAAGAGCAAATGCTGAAAAGCCAGCAAAGCTAATATCTATAGCCTGGCCGTGCTGGAGACTCCTACAACTACAGTTTGTTCTTTCAATTAACCTCTCCAAATACACAGAAGGTGTCATGCATCTCACAGCTGTTCCTGTGCTCATGCTCTCCCAAAATGACCACTGATCTCAGTGAGAGCCTGACTGCCTCAGGGTGACCCAGACAGGCCCATGGCAAGGGCCAAAGCCCTTATGATTTCTCCCAAAGCTCCCACACTTACCACTCCTTGTGAAATGGGGACAGAAGCAGTCCGTGGGCTATTAGAAGTGACTGCTGGGACCTGGAGCTCCTTGGGACTCTCACTGCTTTACTGTGAATATTTTTTCTATCCCAAACTACTCTTTCTTCTCAGTTCCTATTGCACGAGCGCTACTGTATTCAAGCAGCTTTTGAAGAAGTATACTGGAAGTGATGAGACTGGCTGTGCTGCAGAGCAGGCAGGGCAGAGCCCTCCAGCCCCTCACATCTCCCCCTCGTACCACAACACAAAAGCGGGTAATGGGCTCCCTGATATGGTGGCTTCATCCATCTCACAGCTCCTCACACTGAAGCCACAACGCTTGCCTCGTCCTTCGCCTCAGCCCTCCTCTGCATGATTTCAGCACAGGAGCAATGGCTCCCACGCAAATCCTGCCATGCCTGGCTGCCTGGCCATGCTGGATGGGATGAGATGGGATGGGCACCAGGGTGCCTAGGCAGCAAAGGTCTCCTTGTTTTAAACAGAAGGATCCTGATTTACACAATCAATCAGAGACAAAAGCATAATCAACCCTGCTCTGATTAATTGCAGTGGAAATGGTAAGGAGCTATCAATGCTGCAGCCAAGAGAGCTTAAAACTAAATATAACCTGCAGGAGGGGAAGAGAGGATGAGTCTTTGAAAACACTTTTCTGAAATGAAACAGGAATCTAGGGAAAGTTTTCCTCTCCTCTCCCCACTCCCCCGGCCTGTGCAGTGAAACAGGAGCTCCTGCCTTCCCTCTCCAAATAAAAGTGCCACTCGCCTCCCTGGGATGAACAGCTGGGACCATCCTGCTATCACCTCCCTGCTCTTCCTCACCGCTTTAAAATTAGCATTGCTGTGATCAGGCGGCAGCGGAAGAAATGCTCACCCACCACTCGCCACGGTGTTTAGATCTGATCACTGAAGCAGCACCTGCCTCCAGGAGCTGGGGAGTTTGCAACACCCCATATCCCCAGCAGCCAGGGCCTGGGCTTGCCGCATGAGCAGAAGGCTCTCACCCACCCGGAGAGCTCCTGACACTGCTGGCACTGCAGCACGTCTGCCCAGGCTGGCTCGGGCTCTTGGTGTGAAGCAGCCAGAGAGGCAGAAGTGACTCTACAGACATAAATAGCAGAGCCGGTCTGAGCTGAGGAAGATGATTCAATGAGATATTTCGGTTTCATTTTTATGAAGGCAGCAAGATTCTCCAGAGAAAGTATTTTTAGTGGGCTGAGACCCACGACACTGATCAGTAGGCACAGAAACTGCCAGTGCAGGAAACTTGTAGAATAAAACCACCCTGAGGGTGTATCCAGACAAGGTGGTAAGTGCAAATCAGAGATGGTCTTCTTGTAAATGTGGAGCTCCAGCACTTTCCTGGAGCAAATTTCACAGAGACCTCAGGAACTTGGAATGTCCATTCAGCCCTTCCTGGCTCATCCTGATGAATGCTTCATTTCTGGTTTAAAAGCAAATTGAAAGTGATTAAGCCAGCATTGATATTGTCCTACAAGGTACAGAGAAACTAAATTTATTTGGGATAAATCCCAAGGAAGAGCAACGCTTATACATGCATATACACACGCTATTTAAAATAGGTTCATGTGGGATGCATAAAACCTGAAAAAGGTTCATTAGGACTGGAAAAGGAAATGCTGTTAATCAGCTCTAGGCTTCTTTTTACTCAGTGGAAGTAAACTTCAGTCAGATAATTTTTTAAACACACATAAACCCCCCAAATTCTCCTTGGAAGAATTAGCCCGCTAACAGGTGGAAAAAAAGGCAAATGAAAGGGGTTGGGGGCTAGATTATTATTATTTTTTAATTTGCATTCAACAGGAGAAAGATTTATGCATGAGATGCAAATTGCTATGTGTTATTTACACATCTGAAGAAAAACAAATCTTGAATGTAAATGCTTAGAGGGCATATTTTTAAATATGAAAGTGGTAAAATTATTATAATGTTTATAACTCCCACACTGTTAAAAAGACATTAAATTGGGGAAAAATGAGCCTTTTTATTTAAATTATAGAGTCCTCACCAAATATTAGGGCAGAAATCAAATACAAACAGCTGTGTGTTTCCATTCTTGAGAGTCTTTTTGAGCTATTTGTTCTTCTTGCAGTTGGTCCTAGCCAGAATATCCCAATGGGTTAGCAACTGCAGAGGGCAATGGCCAGTTACAACATTTCTGTTTCCATCATGAGATACTGCATATGTCTTCAGAAAATAAAGAAACAAAAATGCCTTTATAAAAACAAGTCCACTCCATAAGCAGTCCAGCTTGGGTGGTGGGATATATACAACTTGCAGTTTACCACTCCTAAGAACGAGGTGAATAGCACTGAAGCATACAGTGAAAGAGCAAGCAAAAGACCAGGAAGAAAACAGTAAGAATGAAAAAGGATGAGATGAGAGCAAGTGATGGCACCTGGCAGATCTAGCATGGCTTAGCTGATCCATATCCACATCCACTGAACTGTGCGTTTTCTAGTTCTCTTTGGAAAATGTAAAGGATCTCTATTACACTAGCACTGGTCAATCTTTCGAGTAGTCACTTCTGGAGGGGAAAAGCTATTATTTCTGGTTTTACCAAGAGAAAATCAAGGTAATAAGACCTGGGTTATCAAACCCATTTAAATGCTTGACTCCTGTCAGCTTCTAAAACCTTTTATTATCTGCACCTCAGACATTAAAAAGCAAAGAGATTTAGGTGTCTTCATGTTCTTGCCACTTTTGAAAAGAAATGACTTGCAATGCTGCCAACCTGAGGGGCTCAAAAATTGTGAGACAAGACTCCATAAGCTGAAAAATAATCACGGAATTACCATTTTAGCTTGCTTTTTGACATTGTGAGAGCTGGATGGGGGTTGCAGTTTTCCTTCAGCTGCCCTATGTGAGATGGACCTTTGAGTCACAGTTCTTTCCTCACAGCACACCTCCCCAGTGGGAATGCTAGAGCAAGAACTGAGCACCCCAAAACCACCGTTCTCATAAGACAGGAGAGTGAGTGCCCATGGCAATTACTCTCAGGTAGCTCTGCCCATGTCATTGCATTCCCAGGGTAGGCATTCAGTGGGAGTCCAGGCTGTGTCTAGCCTTGCAAGCACATGTTTCACAACCAGAATCAAGACTTTCACATAGAACACCAAAAATTTGGCAGAGCGCTTACAGAGGGAGTGAGGGGCATTTCCTACCCATTCAATCAGGCCAGGCAATTTCTAAGATTAAGAGAGGTCAAAATGAAAGAAAACCCAACAATTAGTCACAACCACTCACTTTTTGAATACTGGTTCATAAACACAGTAAAAATAAGTGAGCAGGCATCTACTTTTGTAACCAAAGACTTGGAGCGAGATTTTGTGGTTGTGGTTTTTATGGCTATCCACATGGCTAATTCACATCAGGTTTTCGTTGCTCTTTTAATATTTATGTCCAGATGCCACTGTAAGCTTCCAGATGTTTTTGCACAGACATCAAAAATGTTTGCATAGCAATTGCAAAAAAGAAAGTTTGAGGCATTTTCAAAGAGCTGAGAATGACAAAAGGCAAAGTGGCTTTTGTTGCTGAAAGATTTCATTTCCTCCTTTTTTTTTCTTTAAATTTTATTTTATTTTCTTATTTCTTGTTAGACTGTTTGTTAGCCTATTAAGCAAAAGTGGAACCCAGTCCATCTATTCTGAATGTCCTATTTAGGTCCTGCTCAGAAAATTTTAGGTTTCTGATGCCAGATGCTTCATACATTTTCTAGCAAGTGTGAATAAGTAGATACCTGCACAGGTCTCCAGAGGGTGATCTATCCATATAACTTAATCACCCTTTCAGTCTCCATTGACCATATAAGACTCTAGATAATCCTGAGGTTTAAGCCACAAATACTCCTCTACCATAGAGAAGAGACCGAAGGAGTAGGAGCTGTTCTGTGCCTGCTGCCCTTGGGATCAGTCCTGAAGCAGTTGGGGCTCTTTCTTCCTACAAGGTGTCACAGCACAGTCCCTCAGGAAACTTCGCAGGCATCCCTGCAGAAGGAGGTGGAGGTGAGCTGCCTGTCCACCTCTGCTTCCACTGCACCACATCTCTGGCTCAGAGAAAAGCGCCTGTTGCACCAGAGCGGCTCCTACCAAGCGCGGATGCGCAACTAAAACGGAGCCATTGGAGTGCATTCAGGCTAATTAGGAAATTATCTAACTCTTGCAAGTGTCTGCAGGGAAAGGACTCCTGGGTGTGCTGGAATGCAGACAGGGCTTCTAGGTGAGATGGAGCCGATCTGGGTGGGAGTTAGGTGGACATAAACCCTTCACAGGTTATCTGTGCTCTGACAATTATAAAACAACTTTAGGCTTCCCTGTGTTTCTATATTATGTTGGGAAAAAAAACACCCAAAAGCAAACAATCCAAATGCCTGGTGTGGAAAAAAGAAACAAAACCTTCCTTGATGTTGATAATTATATCATACGCTCAGAACAACACAATGAAAAAAGAGCTATGTTGGACAAGAATGAGAAGATGACAGGGAGAGGTGATTCGTTTAGCACCAATGCTCAAAGTGACAGTCTGGCTGCCAAGTCCAGTTGTTTCTGGAAGAGAAAACAGGCAGTCTCGTTCTTCATGCAGTCTGAATGCTTAATGCAGTACATGTTTTAGTCCCACAGACAATCAACAAGAGTTTTGTCAATGAGTTCAATGGGGCCAAGATCTTCCTTTGGCTAGCAACAGGTGGCCGGGCCAGCAGCAGCAGCAGCTTCAGCCGACCACACTGCTCTTGGGAACCGGAGTATCCCTGGATTTGCCCATATTGCTCTGCAGAGACAGAGGTGGGTGGCAAATATGACTGCATGGGTTATATTTGTATTTGGTCAGCTACAAGTGAAATTACACCCTAAAGTACTTAGGGAGGTATTTTTCACTGAGCAACAAATATTAAAGTGTGAGAACATTTGTCAATATTTTCTGTTAATTGACTGAGGGTTGGAAGCATATATCTACATCCCAGACAGCTGTGTGAAGTAGAGATAGTGAACTGCTTTAAACTGGCTTAGATTCCAGAAGAAATATATCTGCAGCAGTGTTTTTGCAAACTACCACTCAGCTAAAACTAGCTTAAACATCTCCCTCAGTTACCTTGTAACCTGCAGTATATTCTGATGCTATGATGTGAAGAGAAATTGCAGACAGGAAAGAGCTTGGAGAACATAAAATAAATTTAAAATTCTTTTTCAGAAAAATATACCAGAACTTGCTAGAGAAATTATTTCCTAGGCACATCTTTCCTAGTCTCAGCTCAACTTTTTAGCACAAAAATACGTAAAAAAAAAAAAAAATAAAGAAAAAAAATTCATCTGATTAGCATAATGAAATCCATGCAGCCATTATTCAGCACTGCTACTGTCAAATGTCTTCTTGAGTCCATAAAACCAAACACAAAGACCTTCAAATGCAATCTGCAACCTCTAAATGCAAAACAAAACTAAACATTTGAAAAACTTTGGGTCAGGTCTTTGGCTGCTGAGAATCACTGTGGTTTCCTTGCGTCCAGTGGAGCAATGCTCACATACATCAGCTCAGAAAAAGCTGTACTGAGTTGCAGCAGTCATCATACCCACCAGAATAAAGGACACTCCTCAGACCAGACCACAGGCATTGCTGGAATCAATGATTCTCAGGCAAGTCAGGTGTCTTACCTGTATGGTGTACTCCCAAATTTATGGGCTGCATCTTGCAAACATAGCCACCCCCTGGAAGCTATACTTAGGGTAGTCACTGCCAGCACTGACCATGAAACTCAATTTTATGATTCTCAGCAGGAGAGCCACATAATTATGCCGTTCACCTTTTATTGCTTGGCATTCGTTGATAATGAGTCCAGAGTCGAGATGACATTTTTTTTTCCCATAGCACAGGATCAGAGTAAGGTGCATTTTTGTCTCTGTTTATTACAATCATTTTTTTATGTTGCCTTAAAACATCAGGCTTTGATCACTTGTCAGGGACTGATTAATGACCAAGATGGACTTTTGATGTCCTCTGGGAAGGAAATTCTTATGATTCTTTTTCAATGGTGACATCTATTTGCATCTTACTTTAAGGGCCTATTACATCATACAGTATTGGCCAAGAGACACGGTCCTGGAAATCTTTATTTGTCATATGGGAAGAAAGACAAAACTTTACCTAGTCATATATGACTACTTTCCCTGCTTTGGTCTTGCCCAATGCTTCCAGCTTGTTATGGCAAGCGGTGTTTGACAAAGGCTCAAAATGAAGGGCACATGCACATGCAGGAAGCCTACAAAATCATGGGAAATGGTTCATTTAGTAATGTTCTCTTCCTTTGTTTTATACTATTTCTGATAATGAACAGGCTTTGGCAATGATAATTAAATTGCACTCTAACATCAGTAACCGCAGGATTAAAGTGACTGGAGCTTTTTTAAATAAAGGACACCAAGGAGGTATGGGCTTATCTGTAGTTGTGCATCAGGATTACCCCCCCTCTTCACCCTCTTTGACTTTGACACTTCCAGTGGGGTGGGTGGTGATAAAACAGGTCAAGGTGTACGTGGTCTGGTACGATGAAGCTGCCTGGAGAGTCACATGAAAGAGAGGAGCCACATCTCTAGGCTGCAGCTGAGAATCAGGTCTCCTGTGATCAGGAATACATCCCTGCTGTATCACAGAACTGTAGTCTCTCTTCTGTGCCGTGACCCTCAGGAGTCATTCAGCTCTGTCTAGTGTTTGGGGTCATGGCACAGGAGAGGGACCACAGTGCAGTCCTGTGCAAACGCCGAGGTACAGCCCGGGGTATGGCGGGTCAAGAGGAAAGGGACTGCACAGCCCTCTGTTACAGCCCTGCGTGGTTTGCCTCTTATTTTCTTACGGGTCCAAAAAGGCATTTAAAAACTTTCAAACAGCAAAGAAAAGAAAGGGATAAAAAATAACTTTAATTGCAAATAGTGGCATAAACCCTGTGGCATTCAGTCAGCCTTTTTCTACCAGGTAGTAACTTAACTGGCTGTTTTTAAAAACTATTGCCTTGCCCTGTTAGACTCAATACCTGTCACATGATTAATGTGCTGGTGTCTTATTAACTGCTATGTTAGAGGAGCTGCCGTACTCGCCACCACCCCCCTTCTCACGCGCCGTTTGTAAAAACCTCGTTGCAGTCCCGCTGCTCTGACTGGAGGGTACTGCACCTTCTGACAAAACATCATAAAGAGCAAAGAATTACTGTTTCCCAGTAATCCAGCCCATAAATCAACCCTTGAGCTTTGTTCCAAGGACGGTGAGGGACTCTGCGAGTGCTCCCTGTGTTCGCATTCACAAGACAGGCTGTGTCTTCAGAAAGAAGAAAGGGAAAAAAAGAGGAAAAAAAAATGAGGAATGGGTAAATAGTTCCCATGTCTGATTGATCTTATCTGGACCTCCCTTGCTGCAACAATAATTTGAGACTGTCGAAAATTGCCACCTTATCTCATTGGTGGTCTTACCAGCTGCTGTTTTATCGGGGCCCAGCTGGATGAGGAAAGCAGGACGTGGCACGACCTTGGTATCTCAGCGCCTGACCTCAATATCTAATCAGTCGGTTGTCTTGCTGAGGCTGCCTCGGGATGCTGTGCATGTCCCCTCTGGCACCAAGTCATTCAAAAGACGTTTGCTTCACGCTGGTGTCAGCTCACACAGAGCACATCCCAGCCCATCACTGCCTCGCCTGCTAGTGCTGCGGGCACCTAAGGTTTAAGGTGCTTTTCTGTAAAGCTTCGGCAGACTTTCTCCTGAAAAGCTTGGTTTGCAGGACTGCCAGCCAGCCAGCAGCATTGCAGCATCCTGCTGGTGTCACGGGCAAAGCAAGACAAGGCCTCCAAACTCATTTCATTGGTGTTATGCAAGCTATAGGGTATATACCTGTCAGAGCAACGAATGTTACCTATAGAGTGCCACACCATAGGCACTGCCTCATAGCCTGTACTAGGAAGAATGTGGGGTTTGTTGCGTTAGACCAGAAACTGAAGGACGAGGTTTTTACCCCAGCTCTAATGGCCATTAGTTGTGTGACTGGGGAAAAACATTCTACCTCTCTGTATTCAGATACAGGCAGAGGATTACACTTGCAAGACCCCCATCGCGGCAGGGTTATGGGGAATGTCTGTTAGCTCCAGGGCTTTCCCCTGGTACTGAGGGGGAGAAATTCTCCTTCCGATCCATTGGAGGGGCAGGTTGCCTGCACAGCAACTGTGATCCTCTTTGCCCAAGGGAACGGTAAGCAGAACCATGTCCTGATCTTCACCAGCCCTGCTCTTTCTTTTCTCCTTCATGCTGGGGCTGGTGGAAAGCTTCCACCCTGCTGAGCATGCTCCCACAGCAAGATATACCCTTTGGGGTAGGTCCTTGGGACACTGATGTCCCTTCTTCTCCTGTTGGCTTGATCTTCCACAGCAGTGGATGTTGCTCCAGGAAGTCCCTCTCAAAACAGCAGAGTCGTTACTGTAGCTCTGTATTGCCCCGTTCAACAGGTACAGGAGAAACAGCATGCTGCGGGAGAATCCTGGGCTTGAACCACCTGGGATATCAGTAGACCAGCAAGAAAAAAGGCTGCAAGAAGGGAAACCTGAAGCACAGAGAAATTAACTATCCAAGGAAGATCAGAGTGGTCTAGCCTGTCATTTCTGAAAAAAATTTAGATTTTCTGTTTCAATATTACGGCTTTTAACTCCTTTATATGCATACATTTATTATACAGAATTTTTAAAAGGCTGAAATTAGAATCAAAGATTTTGATTCTGTTAAGCCTTTGTAATGTCCCTAATTTCCTTTTTTTTTTTTTTTCCTGGAAATTACTATGGCTTTGTTTGTTCCTGCTCTGCTTAACAGAAAAATCCTCTGCAACCACAGAATTTCTCATAAAACAGCAACTTATTTCCCAACCAGCTCCATCCATCACCTCTGCTGCATGCAGTGACTGCTAACAGAGGTATTGGACATGCTCTTTGCACACTGCAACTGGGCACAAACCCTGTCATCTCTGCACACAGGAATTATGAGAAAAAGGTGGAAGTTTGGTGCAGAAAGAAGTCTCTCACAAGCTCTCACTCTGGGAGTAGATTTCCCTATACAGTGAGTAGGGGCTATAACAGGGGAGCCCACGGGATGGCAATTGTCAGACAAAGTGATGGACCAGTGTGTTCTTTGGCCAAGTCTTGGTGTGCTGTTGCTGTTCCAAAGTGCCAAAACATTGAATTGCATGATGTCTGTGACAACTCTAGTATTAAAAGCTCAGAGACCTACATAAGTCTTGAGCTTTAGTCCTTCCAAGGGTTGCAAAGTTTATTTTCAATGCGGGTCTAATTTGCCCCCCTGCCCCTTAAGTAACATTAATAGTAATACTACTAAGAAGAAGATGAAGAAGAATTTCCTGTATATTTTTGTTCCATTTGGGCTTTGCTTCGCTTATTAAACTGTGGCTGAACAGAGTCATAGGGTTTGCCATCTTCTAAAGCCAGATCTAAACACCTTTAAGGGAGAGCAGATGCAAGAGAATCATTACTGTATTTATTTATTTTGACAAATAAACAATATTTAATAGGTTTGGAGTCCGGTTGTTTACAAAAAGGAACGGACTGTGACGATACTCGTGGCTTGGAATAACACACGTATTGAGGAGGGTTGCCCGCTGCCCATCAGCTGCACACAGAGCACATCCCTGGACAGCATTCCTGCACTCATGAGGACATTGCAGCAAATTCCAGTCTAAATAAAGCCACAGAAGAACAGATAAACAATTGCACCTCAACACACACAGATGCATACACACAAAAATGTTCCCTTATCAGGACCTAGATAATAAACCTGAGAATGCAGCCAAGTGAGTCTTAGCTGATTGGCAATACATAACAGATTGCCTTAGTGCATTCTTTGGGAGAAGCAGGCACACAATTAAATAAAACTCGTTATTAAAAGCAGCCCCCCCCCCCAATAAAAAGATGTCAAACTGACTAGATAAATGTGGTATTTCAGGCGGAAAATTGAATGGACTTAATAGGAGTAATATGAACAGTTGGTCCTGGAAGAGCTTATAAACTGTAAACATTGCTCACTGCTGATGCTAACACAATGATGAATGTATCAAAATATTAGTATCAAAAAACCGCTAGAATGTATTTGCAATGTTGTGGAAAGTGTGAAGGGAGGTAGCTGTCCTTCCCATGGCTTTATATTAATCTCTGAGTACTGGCTGATAGCAGGGGCCACAAGCACTATAATTAGATTTTGGAAATGTATATAGGGAGGAGGAAATGGAATAATTAAGGTAAGCTATCAGATGCCTGTCCTCATCCTTTTTAAACAAGCCAGAAATATACCCTGCACTCGTTCAGCATGCAACCTTCAAGGGGAAAGGTGTCAGACACTGTAATTGGTAGAACTTGAATGCTGCTATACTGGTGTCCCTTTTTTAAGGAAACCTATTTTCCACACCAAAATTGATCCGGCAAGGTTGTTATCTCATAATGCACACCTAGAGAGGTACCGCGAGGCCTGAGGGTAGGGAATTGCAGGGCACTTCACAGCCTCAGCCGCGCAGCCTGCAACGCTGCACCCTCTCTGCGGGAACTCACTGCCGCAGCACAGGCTACGTGGTAAAACATACGTGTCCGTATGTGGAGAGTTTGGGGTTTGCTTTAAAACACATGGGGGAGGGAGTGAAAATGTACTAATGGTATGACATCTGGCCGGGTCTGACAGCCGAACTGGGTACTGGTTCTCCTTCTGAGGGTACTGATAGGTGGGAGACCCTCTGCGCTCCCACTCTTATGGCACCTCTGAAGGGCATACTGGCTTTTATTTAATTATCCTGCCCTCCTTAAACAACAGAGAAGAGCCACGGAACTTCAACAAACACAGAAAAGAATATTTTTGGTGTAGAAAATTATTTGACATTATTCTTAAATATTTAAAGGACACTGCCTGCTGGTTTGGAAATCCAGTGAATAATTTAATACTGTTTGACAGAATCTCTTTGGGTCAATTATTCAGTAAGTGGATTAATACATTCTGACTAAAACAAAGCACATCATTGTGTTTTGGCGGCCATATCTCATTACATCACGTATTCCATGTCACATTGCATTGCTGAGGATGCCAGCATAATCAAATGGGGCAACTTGACTTAGACAATGCAATCAGAATAATTTCCAAATATTCTTCAAAAGCTTCCTGTTCCTGACTGTTTTTCTACCTGGTCTGTCTATATTTATCTGTCTAAAAAGGAAAATAAACCAGCAAGAGATCTGATCAACTTACCAAAAAAAAACCTAGTTGGAAACTGCCGGCAACTCTTGACCTCATTATAACCCTAAGCATCTTATCTATACCAAACACTTTAATTTTAGAATAGCATCTTTAAAGCCCCGGGGGAAGAAGAGAGAGCATCTCTTGATGCTTGACAGCAATTCTCTAACACTGACATGGTCCAAAAGAGATATTCTTATCAAATCCTTCTGAGGAATGCAGCTCTAATATAGGATCTCAAGGGCAATGGGGATACAATACAGGTTAAAAAAAGAAAGATACTTGGAATTTCAAGAGGTATGTAGAAGGCTTCAGAGGCAGCAGCTGTCACACACCAGGAAGGGTTTTATAGATAAAAGTGGAATGGAGAGTCCTGCTTACGCTTCAGATCACCAGCAGACACACTTCCCTCTCCTGTCCTTCTACTTTCCATTCTTCCCCAACATGCTGTGAAGAAACAGGTGGGACTTTCTTTCCAAAATCCTGTAATGCAAGGTGGGGAAGAAGGTCATTTTAGTAAAACTAATTAAAATTTGGATTTTCTATTTTGTCGGGAATTCTCAGATTCTTCAATTTTCCTTCAAGTAGAACGGGGGGTATAAAGTCAATAATCTCATAACTTTACTGAGAAAGAAAATATGCCAAAAGCAATTCTATGTTTATGCATTTTTTATAATTGTAGTATGAATATTGCAACACAGCGTAAAGCCCAAAACCACGCTGTGGAGGACAAATACTCAATTTCATGGGAGTGATCTGAGTATAACATGGTATTTACTTCATTAAAGTGAAATATTTCTGCAAAAATGTTTCCATTTCCTGCAGTCAGCATTTTCTGACCAAATTCCTTTACCAGCTCAAAATTGTAAAGACAGATATGCAAAATGCATCTAAAGGTCTGAGTAAAATGAAAATTAAAATAATCAGAAAAATAAAAGGTACCTGTTCCTCTGCTTTCACAGCAGAGATGCTAAGACCTTTCTCATACTGTGTAGATGAAGAGACTCTTACACTCCAGCTGCATTCAGCAATATCCTCCACACAGCACCTGGCTTTGTCCAGTGGCTGCTTTAGCAGAGCAAAAAATACATCTAGGAAAAAAAAAATGAGTTTTCTTCTGAACACTTCCTAAGGGTGACTCAACAGGAATTTTTCTTTCTATATGTGTGAATGGGAGTAGGGATGAGGTCAGGATAAAGCCCTGGAGAAGCTTGTAAGATTAATTGTGAGGAGTCCCTAGAGGTTTAGTTCAGACCAGCACTGCAAAGTTCCCAAGTTCATGTGCATCTTTGCCAGACTGTCTGAATATTTTCCCCTCCAGAGCCATAAGAGAGCCTGTCTTCTTTAGGTCTCCAGCACAAGGCCAGCGGTCCTTCCTGCAGTCCCATTGCCCAAAACCACTAAGGCCACAAGCAAATTGGCCTTCTCGTACTCTTCAGGACCAGAAAAAGGAAGGTCAAAAGCAAGTGAAGAGAAAAAAAACCCCAAACAAACAACCTGCAAAGCTCAAACAAGATGGGATGTGGAAATGGGCAGGCTCTTCATCTAGTCAAATTTTCTTGACCATATTTTTGTGTTTTGTGTAAGAATTACAGTACAGCCCATGGTGGTGCTTCATGCTGGTCATTTTAGACATCCAAAGTGGTTTTGCCCATTCTATCAACTGGAAAGTGGAGGCAAAGGGAAAGTCACTGACCTAAGAGCTTAGTGGTTAGCAACATAAACCTACACAGAGCTAGCAGCTAGAGGTTGGAGTGGCTGATGTAGAGCCCTCAGATTTGCACTGACAGATAGCAGCGCGTCCACAAACAAATTTCCACCTCCCAGACCTCCCTAAAGAGCTCCTTGGCAGCAAGGTAAGAAGTAGCAAGCATTGATGAAAAGGTACAACCTGGTTCTCCTTTAAATTGTTCAGTAATAAATATTAATATTGAAAAACCCATAACCACCTAAAAATGAATAACATCACTGCCCTCTACCCTTGACTTCTATGCATATAACTTTACTCTGAGTCAGTCTCATTAAGCCTAGCTGAAAAATTCGAATTCTCAAGTGTTTGGACGGTTGAGGATTGAATAAACATAGCAGAAAGATCACAGATCCTCCTTACATTTTTAAAACATGTACTTCCAAAGAGATATTACAAGAAATATTTTAAAGATGATAGCTCAATAGACTGAGATGAGAAAACATCCGCTACTTAGAACCTCCAGCTTGTGTCACCCAGCTGCCTCACCTGATGCAGGGCTGTCAAAGAATCCAGAAAAGCAGCTGAACCAATGAGTTTGAAATTTTCTACATTTCATCACATAACGCTGAAAGGAGATAGAAATTCATTTCGCAGAGGCTTAAAATATACACACATAGATATATATGCACGCATATGTAGATACAAGTTGGGAGGCTCCCGTGGGCAGAGGCAGGAGGCAGTGTGTGGGACCCCCCTGCAGCCGCTGGAGCGGGGACGTTCCCCTCGACCCTGATGGAGGGGGGGACATGGGGGCTGGCGTTTTTGGAAACCTCACAGGTAATGATTTATTTTAGTAACACAGACAGTCTCCGACCATTTCACACAGGCAGCAGCGTCTTGTTGCAAGGACAGGAGAACCAGAGGGGGAAAGACAATCAGAATCAAAAATAAAAGCAGTCAGCGTAGATGCCCAGCCCAAGCTGTGCAAAATGCCCAGCTTGGCTAATGGCATTAGTTTTTAAAATGTGCTTTTTTAGGATTTATTACTACTGAAGTGTCTGAATGTCTAGGCTGGAAGGCACAGAGGTGATCCCAACTGTTTGCATTCCTTTGATGCAGAGAGAGCTAGCAGTGACTATGTCCAACCTCTTGCACAGCATGAGGAAATGGCCTCCCCAATACTGTGTGCTTCACACTTTCATCTTCTGATTCAGCTACAGAACATCACTTCGAAAGAGACACATTCCTGACAAAGGATATGTCACTTCCATGGAAAATAAGTAAGGATCTCTTTTTCCTTTAATTTTTTTTTAATCTTGAAATTGTCCTGTTAAAAAAGTGAATATTTTCTATATTCCTGATTCAGGAAAGTAATTGAGTGCTTTTCAAATAAGGGGAGGATTTGAAGCGAACATTGAAGGGTTATTCACAAACAGGGATCTCTTTTCTGGACAAGATGACAGGGAGACCAGAACTCTTTGTGTGGATGAGGTTTAACCCAGCATGATCTGCTGAGATTAAAGGAATCACTTCCCTTTTTCACTGGTGCACCAGCAGATTTGGGGCTCCAGGCTTACTGAAAACAAAACAAATGCTGCTCTATTTGAAAGTAAAGTTACACAGGGAAAACTCTTAGGAAGAAACATTCCCATAAAAAAATAACTAGGAAAGATAAATGAAACAGTTGTGGCTTAACTGACACCTGTAACATTACCTCTTTCTCTAGTTCCAGGGGAGGGACAGCTACTTGCTCCCAGAGGGAGGAAATGTGGCATTTGACAGGTGCAAGAAGCCAATAAATTATGGGATATGTAGAACAGAAGAACCATCTACTTCCTTGCAAAATTGTGAAGATCCAGTCTGTAGAAAATTGGAAAGAGAAGCTTAAGATACAAGTAAGAGATGCAAATGCTTTTTTTTTTTTTTTAATCCATGGGGACGATAAAGGGGAGGAGAATATCAGTAAGAAAAGGAACTGAGTTGGAATTGTAAATCAAAATTTGTATTCCAGTGCTATAAAATGTATGGTGGGACATTCTGGCTTCCTTTTAATCATGTAAGCAAGTTCAGGGTTGAATTCTGCTCTTACAACCAGCAAAGTCTGCAATATAATATCACACATGTTCTGAACACTGTGGGCTGTCTAGTCTGCTGGAATTTGGCTAAAAAAGACCAACTTTCTTACTTGTCCTTAAAGTTTATCATCTTTTCCACAGAGGAGGAAGAAATAGCTATCAGCCTGTGAAAACACTGATACCGACAGCAACGTGAGGCTCCGACATGATGCGTGTGTATCCAGCAACACCCAGTGTCTCCAAGTACGGTGTTGAGCAGCCCTGGCCAGGCTGGAGGCTGCACTCTGTTCATCCTTGCGCTTGGTTTGAATCTGGTCTTTACTTGTGCTTCTGCTGTTCAAGTGAGGGCTTGTGATGGTATAAGCAGAAATACTTCATTATCTCTTCTGCCGTAGGCAAGTGCAGCTGAGTGCAAGTGTATTCCCATTAAGTCATGTGCATTAGCAGTGTGCTACTGGTAGGGAACTAGGAAACTACTACACAGTCTCCAAATCATTTTATTTCTTTCCTCCCATCCTCCTCTTAATAGGAATGGATTAAAAGTGCAGTGTCTTTGCTTTTTCCGTTCTGAAAGGGGAAGGAAATGGCAGCTTGAAGCTGAGAGCAAGATTTCCCTATAATAGAAAACAGTACACTGCCCCTGATAACTATGCTCATTTACATCCACAAAGACTGTGGCTCTCTAGCATACTAAATACCCTGTGCTAGTGCTGCACCAGGTACTCAGCTGAGATATACAACTGTCCAGTGCTCACAGTACTGTAGGGAAATGTTTCTTTCAAAAAAAAAAAAAATAAAAGCAGGCATTGTAATGCCCTTGTCTTTCATTACGTGGCTCTCACAGTGAAAACAAAAGTAACATTTCCATCAATATCAACAGGATCAGAATATGGCCCTCAGAGAATATTTCATATTGTTACATCCTTTCATGACTCAAACAAAATTTCATTCCTGGATAACAGCCCTGGTTTATGATAGGAAATAAGTGCTCTGTCACACCCCGATAATTAGTACATCACAGGCAGAATGTAAAACCAGGCAGTAAAATGACACTAAGTTTCTGGCAGAACTTTGAGTCACATATAAACCATAAACAAGATGATACAGACAAGACATGGTTGTACTCCTTCGTTTCAGAGAGGCTGATAATAGAAAGGTCAATGCTTCAGCATAAAACAAAACAGTGAAGATAAGCTCATGCTGGAAAGCAGTTAAGATGCCGTTGCCCAGCTTCATACTCACACAGTAAAAATCTCAGCACAAGCAGCTTTGGCCATATGCCTTTCTTAGTATATAAAGAACTTTTTAAAACACACTGGGTGTTGAATGAATCTCAGTGAGGCAACTATCACTGACCATATGTGATGAAGAAGGAATAGTCTGCTGTGAAATGTGTTTTTTTCCTTTTTTTGGGTTTTTTGGTTTTGAAACCAGGATGAGCATTTCAATTTTCTGCAAAGATAAATGCAATTTCTTAAGCACTGTTCTGAGAAAGGGGAAGGAGGAAAGGGTGGATATATACCATGAATGACACAGTGCAGATAAAAATGCAGACCTTAGGCAGCAATGGAGACCCAGGTTTCCACCCAGTGCAGCGGAAAATACATTTCTCACACTGCGCATCCATAAATCATTATCTAGAAAGAAAACACAAAACTTTCTTAAAGTAAATTCAAAAACAATTTAAGGACTGCGGATAGATAGCTTAAACCAAATTGACATTCATATACTCAGGTGGAGAAGAACATTTAAAAGATTTTTTTAAAAAATTGCCATGGAAATTAATTACTCAGTAATTAAAAAAAAAAAAATTGCCATGGGAATGAATTACTCAGTAACAAGAGATGAAACCAATTGCAAAGTGCTGATTTGAGCGCAGGTCCAAAACATTCAGAAGGCCAGGGAATGTCCAGATTAAATGGATGTGTGGTCTCCATCGCTGGTGAGCAGGGGTCCACAGCCCAAAAACACCAGTGGGTAAGCCAAGGAGCGAGGAGGCTCTGACTCACCCCTGGTGAGGACACTGCTACGACCGTTCACCCACACAGCAGCTGGAGGAAGGCTTGTTTGCTAACAGGACCCAGAAGAAAGTTTACAGCGAAAACACAACAGGAGCGACACATCAACAGCGCTTTGGCATACATAGCTTCGGGGCCACGCTGCATTCCCCTGGTGGTAGCTCTAATTCGGGAGTTATTGCTAATACTAACTTTTTAGCCTAGTTTCCTAAGGAAATGAGGCTTAGGCAATCATTTTGTCTGGCTGGTTGCCCTATAATTTTGAGCCTACTGACTGATGTCAGCCAAGTAGAATAGAGGGACAGAGCTCTCAAAGACAATTAAGTTCCTACAAGTTTTGCAAAAACAGATGTCTGGAGAGGGAAAAAGGAGAGAGACCAAAATTTATTCCCTGCTAAAGGAAAGGCTGCAGCATGAGATCATCATTTAGGTATCAAGAGGTCTTCCTTCGGATGGAAAAGGTCTTCTATACATGCTGGTTGCACCAAAAGTTCACTGACACTTTAAGAGACGCCAAAGTCAGTCAGCCCCAGATGCAAATCTGCAGGACACCTGGCTTCATTAATTTCAAAGCCTGCAGAACCACTCATACAGCATCTCAGCACAGTCTCATGCTGACTCACACTGGAAATTTCCCATATGACGCTATTCCCTACAACATTTCCTATTCTCAGAAACTCTCTTCACAAGAAGCCAAATGCAAAGGATTTCTTTCAGACTACTGAGACTGAAAGTATCTTACTTACTGAAAGTTAGTGGATAATTCTTCTGTTTCTCTGCATACCTTTGGCTGTCTCTTTTTACTTCAGTCAATAGTTGCAACACATTATAACACTGATACCATCAGCAACACCTTAGTAACATTCCCTTTGATTTCATTACTACTTAGTGCAGGAATGATAATGACCCCTATCTGCTACATCAAACGGATACTGCATACCTCTGCATATTCCCTGTGTGTGTAACCCATTGCTACTCATACATCAGCACCTAAAACTCAAAATTAAAAAAGCGAGCAGACTTGAGGTTCTGTACCTGGGTGGTGCCACAATACCTGTAGTTGATTCCACTGAGCTCACTTATATTTTCTCTCCTGAAGAGTTAAAATCCAACACGTGAGGGCAGACTTACAACACCAGTTTAGCAGCCCCCTTTTCCAGAAAGTGTACGTCCCATTTAAAGAAGACAAAACAAAAGAAAAAAGAGAGAAACAAAACCTCATCAACATCTTGACTAGCTCCTGTTGAAAAATACTTCTCTCTGAGAAATCCAGGACATTCCTCTTTGCATTAATTGCCAGCTTATTAGTAGAATGAATGTTGCCAGTCTTTTCTCAAGCTGCTTAGAGGTGAAGAGCCTCTTTCTTTCTCTTTACCAAAAACAACAACAAAACATCTCAAGAGAGAAGAAAAGGGAAAAAGGAAAGGGAGCTGCTGAGAGCCAGGCTACTTTTTCATCTTTGAACATTGGTTTCCATGGGAATAAGTTTGGTTCTTTGTGGAGGCTGAACAGCCCCATGCAGTCTAATGCCTCCAACATTACATTTGTGTGGTCAACTTTCCTTTGGCCTCCCCTCGTCCCCTTCCTCCTCATCCCTGCTCAGCAACAAGACTGGTGTCACAAAAATGAAGAAATCATTCAATAAACTGGCTGAATTAGGTTTGCATCAAAGCCCACTGAAGCCTTTCTACTGCCACCAGTGAAACTTGGATGAAGCCCTCACAGCATAAAGCACAGTGGCTTCCAGTCAGCTTGTCAAAATGGTTACCCAGCTTTTGTCTGCCTCAACTTTTCTGTTTTGATGGTTTCTGTCTCACTTTTGTCCTTTATCTTTGGGGTTGGTTTTTTTCGTTCTGCAGCTCTTTATTGTTTCATAGTTTTGACAGATCATGTAGAACATATTAGCTCTTGTCATATTAGTGTTTAAAAGTGAATCATCACCTGTGCACCATGAAGGGCACATGTTCACCAACAGCTGCAAAAAGGACTAAATAGACAAAAAAATAGATTTTTGATGAAACCTTACTTAAATCAAGAAGCAATTTTCCTATGTTAAACTCTTCAGAGGTTCACCTGCTTTACTCTGCTTTAAACCGAGGAAGTGAACAAAAGTAATATGACATTCCCGTTAGAGTGAACTAGGTGAAGACTGGGTGATGTCAGTCAGGACACAGCAGTCGTTACAGAAAAACTCATGGACTGTGTATTCTGTTTGATCTGACTACAATAATATGCTAGTCGTCTTGTAATCCATTTTGACATAAAATTTAAAAGAAAAAGAAACTGTTTATAAATCCATTACTCAGAAGCTGCCATGCAATACATTTTCATACATTAATCCTCATCATTTTGGTAACTGTCATGATTTTTTTCTACTAAAGGATTAAAGCAAAAGCATGTTTTCATAAATCACTAATAAAATATTAGCACTTTCTATTGCTCCACTTTCAAAACTCCTCCTTCTTAAAAGCTTCTAGGGTCCAACATTTTTTTTTAAAAAAATGAACAAAAGAAAAATATATTAGAAATTCATGAAAACCATTCACAGGCAGGCTGTCGGGACTACAAGAGTCTTCTTTTGTAAGGATACTTTTTCCGTTTAGATTTTGAAATGTATTTTCTTTGCAAGACAGAGGCTCTGATGGATTTTCAATTTTTAAATCTAAGATTAGGTCTAATTGCCTAATTTACTTTACCTATGCCTTAGAAAACTTAGCTGGAACTGCAGCATTTTATACAGTAACTCAGGATGTGTGGCTTGAAAGAAGCTATTGAAGTGCAGAAAAATTGATCAATCATTTGATTGTCGATTCACACATCACTGAATGACAGGTAGAGCCATTTTAGTCTTATCGTTCCTATAAGAATGTTAGCAATTCAGGCCAATGAAGATCCATTGTGATAATGGAAGTAATAATGAAAGCTGGAACTTAGACCATGCGCTAGCATTCATGGCAGTACATCATCTCCCCTTAGTCACAATAAGATGAAATGAGAAGGTTATTAGAAACACATGAACAATAATGCTACCCTAAAAACTACCTTCTATGGATCCAGGTTTCAATAGTGCAAGTGTGTTTCTTTCTTTCTCTCTAATTTCAATTCAGCTGAGGCCTTTTCCCATCTTCCCAATGCATTTCAAACTAGGGCAGAAGGAAAGCAACCAGCAAGACATGTTTTCTTAAGAGGTTGTAGTTATGCGGTTCAGGAAATCAAATACGCTGGATTATTTGTCCAAACAAAGGGGAAACACAAAGCTAACATTTGGAATTTGCCATGTCTAACCGAAAAAATTTCAGATACCTAGTAACAAAGTGAAAGTGCACAGTGTTAATCAAGCTAACTATCAAATTCCAGGAGAGTCACTTTAACCCAAACTAAGTTTAAGCAAGAAATGAAAGGGTAGTCCAACTTCTTGCTCTGAAGTCCTCTTGGAATGGCAACATTTGTCGCTACGTATTCTGTAAACTAGGAAGAAGACTTCTAAGACTAGGCGAATTGACAGATTTGAGACATTTTATCAGAAATAACTAAAAGTGCAGAGGATAACTAGAAAACTGAAAGGCAGTTCCCACTTCTGTTGTTCTTTGGCCTTCAACACATAACAAGCCAAAACTGAGAAGCATGACCATTTTGTAAAGAGAGCCGTCATCAACCCATTAGTTTCAGTTCAGCATGCACCCACTGGGAGATAATAAGAGGAGTTAATATGGTCCAGTACAAGAAAGCTACCAAAGCTAAAGCAAGCCGTGACCTTCAGAACATGAATTTTGGTGAGGAGGCATCACTGAAGGCTGAAACAAAGCTAGGAGTCTAATCTCTAATGAAGCTATCTGGGAAATAAGTGTATAGTATACATTGTGTCTCACTGTATTTAATGCCAAAATAGCTGACTAAAACTGTTTTGGTTTGAGTTTCACGTACTTTCCAGACACTTTCAATGAAATAAACAGAGGCGCTCAGCACAGCTGGAATTGGAGGACCATGCATGCCTCTGCCCTGCACCTCCCCGACACAGAAGCTCCCTCAGAAGATCTTGCGGGAATGGTAACTTCCGCTGAGGAAGGTTGTTATGGGTTTGTGTGGCGCGGTTTTCTTCGGTAGTGGGGGAGGGGGCTGCAGAGGTGGCTCCTCTAAGAAGCTGCTAGAAGCCCCCCTGGCGCCAAAGAGTCGGACCCGCCTCTGGCCCAGGCCAACCCCATCAGTGATGGTGGGAGCGCCT
>VYZV01005966.1:173029-204883 GCA_013401275.1 Pandion haliaetus | reverse complement strand
GGAGCAGGGGACGAGTGAGGAATCTTCCCCCTGAGGAAAGGAGCGGCAGAGACGATGTGTGGCGAGCTGACTCAACCCCCATCCCCTGTTCCCCTGCGCCGCCGGGGGGAGGAGGCAGAAAGCACCAGGAATGGAGCTGAGCTGGGAAGGCGGGAGGGGTGGGGGGAGGTGTTCTGATGTTTGGTTTCCCTTCCTAATACCCTTGTGTTTTGATTTTATTTGCTTGGTAGTAAATTAAATTGATTTTGTTTTTTCCCCAAGTTGAGCCTGTCTTTTGCCCATGACCATAAGTGGGGAGTGATCCCTCCCAGTCCTTGTCTCGACCCACGAGCCTGCCTTTGGATTTTCTCCTCATCCCAACGTGGCCAGGTGCGGGGGTGGGGAGTGAGTGAGCGGCTTCGTGGTGCTTTGTTACCGACTGAGCTGAAACCGAAACCAGGACAAGGGTTAGGAGGAAGAGGAGCAATAACCTCTTAAAACAACCTGGACCGAAGAAGGATCAGGTGAGTGTCCCTGGTTTTAGACACAGGCTTCCTTTCCAAAAACAGCAAGGAGGAGTAGGATGTAGTGACATTTGTTCTTTGACTGCCTACTTAGCAGTGTGAGGGCTGGGATGCTCCCCTGGAAGGGGGAGACCTCCATGCAGCTCCCTCTTTTGTTGTGTCGGACGTGAACCACCAGAACCAATGGAGAGAAAAAATACATGATTATGCCTATAATTCTACAAACTTGTGGTCAGGGTGTTTACCTAGAAGGTTGCATACCTGGGGTCTAGTCCACAGCCGAACCACAACTCAGGGTAAATCCTGCCACTGTTTCATCATGGCAAAAATGTCATTTTGCAGTGAGTAAATAGAACCATCCACCAATGGGCTTGTTCAGCCTTAATTTTTTTCTGTTTTTATAAATAGTTCCAGTTCCTAATATGTCATGTAACAGTCAGAAATTGGGGAGGACAGAATCTCACACTCATATTACAAAAGGACAAACGTTATCTCCAAGGGTATAAAATACAGAAGAAACTCTGTAATTGGAAGCTTCTACTGCCTGTGTGAATTTATGTCACAGAGGAAAAGATTTGGGCTCCCCACAAGTTAGAGTTAAAATTTTAATACCTAGGGTTTTTACTTTGATGATTGTGTCTTGATTCATCATATTTTCTCTCTGTAAGTAGCTTGTAAGCTAGAAATTTCTGCAAGCCTGTCAACTTTCTCAAATAAATCTTCTTTTTTTTACCTTATTGATTTGTTTTCCGGAAGTATTTTCCTTTCTTTCTAATGTTTTATTTATCTAACAGTGTTCACATTTTTCTCCCTAGAAACCTCTTCATTGTTTTTTGTTGCTGTTTATTTGGGGTTTTTTCCTTTTGTGTTTGGCTGCAGAAAAACAACTTGCATTTCAATAGCAATACTTTATACAGCTGAACATCCCAAAGTGCTTTACATTTAATTACACACTCATAGCAAAGTGACTATATGACAAATGTGGCCTTTGGGATCTCCAGAAAGGGGAAGGCAGGCAAGTCTTTCATAATCAGACCATCGTGCACACACATGTAGCACTTTTCTTGCAAATGAGCACCACTGCAGACTCTATATGTGATGCACAGGAGGTAGCTGTGAGGAAATGAAAACATGAAAGAAAAAAAGAGAGACATCGTTTTTCTGACTTAAGAAAAGGTACCAGGCAGCTTCTGGAACTCAGTGTCTTATCCTAATTCACAGGAAGAAACATAGAATACTTCTTTCCACCCAGAGCAGTACAGAAAAAGACATATAATAAAAGGCTTGCACAGATACCTTCTATTTATTTTGTTCAGTTTATAGCATGTACTGTTTTGTTTCTTTACTCATCCTCTCGTTTGTGTTATTTTCTTTTGTGACAGTTTGCAGGATAGTTTGCTGCTCATTAAATGATGAACAAGAAAGCAATCCATAAAATGTTTGCCACAGAACAAATCAAAAAGGTATTTGGAAATGAAATCATAGTTTTAATAATAAAATTGTCTCATTTTAGCCCATATCTCTTACTTATTGAATGAAATTAATGAGGAATGTAACTAAGATGCATCATTTTATATGACTGCTGCAGAAACTTTCAGTGATTATGAAGTCAGTAAGAGGTGTCTTCGGTCATACGATACTTTTAGCAATCAGTTGTTCAATACTTTAAACAAATTATTTTATTTTTTCATCCTGGGACATTCAACAGTCTAGCATGTGTCAGCCAATTCACATTAGATGTGTAATGTAACAGCTTTCATTTCTGTAGTCAGGTTTTCTTGATAGCTGTTTTCTGAAATACCTGGACAAGAGAAAACTTTAATCTGAAACTGCTTACTAAATATGAGTAATATCCATGCATTTGTCATACACTGGTATTGTGGGATTATCGTTCTCATTTCACAGATAAGAAAACCCTGGCTAAGGGGGCTGGTTAATTTTCTTGAGAAATTGATGTAGAAAGTCTATGGCTATGACTAGAATAAAATCCCAGTCCAGTGCTTTATCCATCACATTACTGTTTCTCAATGGTCGATTGCAAATGTTCTTGCAATGCATAACATTGAAACTGTTACATCAGGCTAAATGAAAGAAAATCTCGTTTCCCCATTCCATTATGTTTAAAGGTCACATATTCACTGGTAACTATTCAAAACACACATTCACACCAAAACCCTGTAGCTACTACTAATATTCTTAGCAGCGGGTTTTGGTTTGGTTTGGTTTTCATTCTCACTTTAAAGCTAGGGAGGCAGGATCACAAAATTGTTTTACCTGAGACTGAATGTAACTACATTGAACAGAACAACAAAACACTGCATTAGGACCTAGTGTTCCTTCCCAAATGTTTTTGCCTGTTGGAGAAGGCTGAGAAACACAAGCTCCTTTCACAGATGCTCCAGATGACTGAAAATAAACCCAAACCACCCAGCCCACAACATCCCAATTGTGCCGGTGTACAATAACCCACGTACAGTGACGTGGTTGCGCCAGCAAAGCACAGTCCTGTGCAGCACTTCCCCAGGTGCAATTCTGCACAGGTGCTGCAGACCCTCTGCCACCCTCAATCCAGGGGCTAGCTCCACTGCACGTACAGCATCGCAACACATGGGGCTGCAGCACGTGTCCCCAGCAAGTCCACAGCGTCCCCCCTCTTGTTTCTGTGCATTATTACCTTGAGATAGTGCTGAGGTAAGACCACCTGCAATGGTAAGTATGCCTGGCCCCATGTACCATAGAGCTCCAGTTGTATTGGATGTTGACCGTGAACAGCTTCTGTATATTGCTAGACTTCGCTCCATGTCTCACTACTTCTTACAAACACGTCTTCAGCCTCTGAAAGCTGAGCAAACAAAACAGAGCAGGCAAAGTGTTACAAAAACAGTAAAGGCTATTTTGAAGCTAAAAAGCAACAAGAAAATGGCTTTTTTTAGTTCACAGCTGATCTCAAGTCTGTTCATGATTTTTAATATCATTCTCTGTCGTTGGGGTTTTTTTTTTTATATGACAACCTTTTCTCCCACAATCCATCCTCAAGCCCAATATGTGATGCCGTATGCAACAGCTTTGCAGATGGGCTTCACTTTGGTTAATGTCTTCCACCCTTACAGCAACCTGCCGACACTGTGCTAAGACGGTGAAGGAAAGGGTTTATGAAAATAAGAGAATAGTGGGTTGGCCTATATCCCTTCTGCTTTTAAAAAGTTACATATTTGACACAAAATATTGTTCAAGAAATCAAACATTACTTTCACAGGATAACATAGTTCTAAATACAGCTGACAGCATGACACCAAGGCAGTTGTAAGCCAAGATGCTCACAGGTGGTGGGTCATTTGAAAGTCTCTGGCTCCTCTTGTTGAGTGTCTGTTAGTGGAAACACAGAACAAATTTATACAGAATGGGATGAATAACTGGTTAGGGGACTCAGATTTATAATTTATAGAAATATAACTGCCTTCAGTTTTAAAGCTGAACTTGGGCTTATATTTGCATTCAGTGTCAATGGTATCCCACCACTGAGGGACATTCTCAAGGTTATCTTCCATCTTAGGGCACTTCTAAACCAAAACTAAGCCTCTTCTTCACTTGTGCCTTCTAACTACCAACTCCCAGGGCACTGGGAGCCCAAAGCCAATGCCCTAGATTTGGGAGCAAGGAATTTGGAGCACTAGCTGGGAGCCATCTCTGAGTGGCAAAGGCCGATTACAAACCTGCAACTCACCACCGGTAGTTAGTCAGTGGCTAACTGGAGATTTACCAGGTACTTTGGTCTCATCACCCAAATGAAGAGACATTCTTTCTTTTCCTCTCCCACCTTCCCGCTTATCTCTTTCATGCAAGCAGACCCTCTCCTCTGGCCTACAGCCTATACGGATTCGACATTTGCAGCTTACAGTTAATTTGACCCCACTGTTTGCTCTTCAGATAACTATAATTCCCTCCTTTCTTTCAACATAAACTATAATTTCTGCTTCATTTCTTCCCCACTTTATAGCTGCTCTTTTCTTCTTGCTGTTGTTCCTGTCTACTCTCCAGTGATGAGCCTAACCTGCCTATTTGCCCCCCATGTACAAATACTCTTCCAAAAAAGTTATCCAATTTCTTTTGTCATTAATTTTTTTTCTGATCAAGGCACAAAACCAAAATATTGCATTTAACAGACTGAGCAATATTTTACCAAGCTTTTACTTATATACTGGAAGTCAATGCAGCACAAAAATTGCTCTGCTAAATGAATACAAGACAGAGTTTTCCTGGCTTACTCTAGTATAAGGAAGCTGCAATGAAGAGAAGAAAGAATATATATTCCAAATCATCTCAGCTACCCTCTTTATCATTATTATTGCTTCCATTTTCTACTGCATTTTAGAGTATATTCTAAATGGAATATTAATATTAATTTCTTTCTTCTTCATGAGAGTTCAGATAATTTGGGATAATTAAGGGAGAGAGGATAGGAGAATCCATCATGGGGTTATAAATCTCCAAGGAATGTGTTAGTTTTGCATTTTAGTTCTGCTGAAAAATGTAAATGCTTCAATTAGTGTGAAAATCAGAGGCTGCCTCTCTCATTAACAATGAAGCCTCTAACCTCTCACCTTGCCCATATCTGAATCAGAGGATTCTGAAATTGGAAAGTTGGCCCATTTTCCTAAGCACAGCAATTGCTCTAAANCCCCCCCCCTTTTAAAGAGCTAATTAGTTTCCAGAAAAGGCTTATCCAGAGAAGCTGGTGTCCTGTTGCACGTGATGGGGAAGCTGGTGTGCTTGTGGTTAGCATTACAATAGACTTGAAGTGAAGATAAGAGAGCTGGGTGTCTGCAGTACTGGGATGAATCTCCTCAATCTGAATATTCCATCTTTCATAACAAACCCGTCAATAAGGGAGGTGAAGGCAGTTTCGCTGCTGTGCTATGCTATCCTACAGCTAACGCAGCCTGAAACCTCCTAAAGGCTGATTGAAATCGATTCATACACAGGTGGAATGCTACAGATCTCTCTTCTCAGCCTTTATAAAGGGAGATTTAGTAGGAGATTTTTTATTTATTGAGAGATTCGTATTATACCAAGTTCAATACACCTCCAGTCCACAGTTACCCAGAAAGGCACACTTAAACAAATGCCTGATATATTCAGTGTGTATGGGACCAAATAAATCAGGGGAAAAAAATATAGCTACTACCACACACATCCATTCTGCACACATTCATTTCTAAGCCAGGGGCTGGGAAACAAGGAGAAAAGCACTGCCTGGACTGATGATTACATTTCCTCAGTGAATAAAGCCCACAGGTGCAAAACAGTAATGCAAAATTACCTGCTCCCTTTGCATAAAAAGGGTTCATCTGCAATGATTTAATTAATTGAAGGATTAGCCTTCTACTACCATTTTTGACCTGAGGTTTTTCTGCTAATTTTCCTTTTACTGGAGATTCTTCTAGGCAGTATGGCACAAGTAATCTCATAGCATTGCAGCACTCTGGTATATTTTCAAGGCCATCAGCCCTACTCAAAACTTCTAATCCTTAATTTCTATCATGCGTTATTCATCTTAACATTTTATAAGGTTTGAATCAGTTTTCAATATATGAACTGGTTCAGACAGAGGCCCAGTTGTCCAAATGCATTCAGGATGTTGACCCAGTTTGCATAGAGGAAGCTTTGTTTGCATAAAGGAACTAGTATAGAGAAAGGCCGTATTATCTCCTGGTGCCATACCCTGCAACCATAATATTGCTTGATCACCCTTCAAATCCATTCTAAGTACTGCTACCAAAATTACCTTCCTTATCCATCATTTCCTCTCCTTTCCTTTTTCTTGATACCACCTGCAGTCACTCCATTGCATCATATCTAGCTGACCCCAGCTCTGCTCCTCCAGTGATATTAGCCTCAATCAGTCCATCTCCACACTACCCTTTTTCCTGGTCTGTGATAAATTCCATAACAGTTCAATACTTCAAAATAATTTCTTAAACCTCTTCTACCATTTTGCCTTCATATCAATTCTATTGATACTGGTACAAGTTTCCTGCTTGACCAACCTCATCTCCTTCTATGACCAGGTGACCCACCTAGTGGATGAGGGGAAGGCTGTGGATGCTGTCTACCTGGACTTCAGTAAGGCCTTTGACGCTATCTCTCACAGCATACTCCTCGAGAAGCTGGCAGCACGTGGCTTAGAGAAGTTTACTCTTCGCTGGGTAAAAAACTGGCTGGATGGACGAGCCAGAGAGTTGTGGTGAATGGAGTTAAATCCATTTGGCGGCGGGTCACAAGTGGTGCTCCCCAGGGCTCAGTACTGGGGCTGGTTCTCTTTAATATCTTTATCAATGGTCTGGATGAGGGGATTGAGTGCACCCTCAGTAAGTTTGCGGATGACACCAAGTTGGGAGGGAGGGTTGATCTGCTCGAGGGTAGGAAGGCTCTACAGAGGGATCTGGACAGGCTGGATCGTTGGGCCGAGGCCAATTGTATGAGGTTCAACAAGGCCAAGTGCCAGGTCCTGCACTTGGGTCACAACAACCCCATGCAACGCTACAGGCTTGGGGAAGAGTGGCTGGAAAGCTGCCCAGTGGAAAACGACCTGGGGGTGCTGTTTCACAGCCGGCTCAATATGAGCCAGAAGTGTGCCCAGGTGGCCAAGAAGGCCAACGGCATCCTGGCCTGTATCAGAAACAGTGTGGCCAGCAGGAGCAGGGAAGCGATCGTCCCCCTGTACTCGGCACTGGTGAGGCCGCACCTTGAGTTCTGTGTTCGGTTTTGGGCCCCTCACTACAGGAAAGACATGGAGGTGCTGGAGCGTGTCCAGAGAAGGGCAATGAAGCTGGTGAGGGGCCTGGAGCACAAGTCTGATGAGGAGCAGCTGAGGGAACTGGGGTTGTTTAGCCTGGAGAAAAGGAGGCTGGGGGGAGACCTTATCGCTCTCTACAACTCCCTGAAAGGAGGTTGTAGTGAGGTGGGTGCTGGTCTCTTCTCTCAAGTAACTAGTGATAGGAGGAGAGAAAATGGCCTCAAGTTGTGGCAGGGGAGGTTTAGATTGGATATTAGGAAAAATGTCTTTGCTGAAAGGGTTGTCAGGCATTGGAACAGGCTGCCCAGGGAAGTGGTGGAGTCACCATCCCTGGAGGTATTCAAAAAGCATGTAGACAAGGCATTTCAGGACATGGTTTAGTGGGCATGGTTGATGGTTGGACTCAATGATCTTAAAGGTCTTTTCGAACCTAAATGATTCTATGATTCTAAGTACCTGAGCTGTCTCCTTTTTACCCTAAATTCTGTTCATCTTAGGTGTTCAAAATATTTTGTGTCATGGTAATATAGACTATGTAGGTTCTGGTTCAAAATTTCACAGGAAAAGCATGATTCAAGAGCAGTGACCATAACGTACTTAGATCCAATATCCTCCCTGAAGCAGCAAAGGTCAAAAATCCACCACAATTGTGCTAAACTTTAAGCAATGGAAGTATATGAAAATGAGGAAACTTGTTAAAAAAGAAGCTAAAGGAGGTAGCTGAGAGATTTAAATCCTTATGAACAGCACAGGGACTACCAAACAACATCCTATCGAAAGCAGAGCTTCACTGCATACTGTCTGTTAGGAAAAACTTGAGGAACAATAAAAAGAAGCAGGCATGGTGGAGCAGTGAGCTAAAGATTTCGGAAGTAAAAGAGATTATTAGAAATGAGAACGCATCATTCAAAAAGCAGAAGCTGTATCCAAATGAAGAAAATAAAAAGGATCATAAACTCTGGCAGATTAAAAGCAAAAATATAATTAGGTAGGGCAAAAAAAAGAGTTTGAGGAACAGTTGGCTGGAGCAATCAAAATAATACTGAATTCCTCTTCCAGCACGAGAGCAAAAAGCCTGCCAGGCAGTCTGTGGAGCCCACTGACAGCCAGGTTGAGTACTCAGAGAGGGCAAGGCGGTTGCAGAAAAGCAGAATGAATACTTGCATTACTGCTCTCTGTATAAGAAACTGAGGATATTTCCTCACCAGAAGCCTTTTTGGAAGGCAATGCTGCAGAGAATCCATCTAAAACATAAGTGACTCTGGAGAGGCTATTGTAACATTAGCATTAGCGCTAATGAGTTGTCTGGACTCAATGGTATTTAGCCAAGAGTTCTGAGAAAACCCAAGAAGGTAAAAGCTGAATCACTAATAGGGGTATGTGATCTCCCATTTTAAGTTTTAGGGCACCATGAACATTGAAGGCTAGCAAATGCAATGCCAGGGAGGATCCAGAGAGCTACAGGCCTGCAAGCTAGTAACTCTAGTGCACAACTTTGTAAAAGCTACAATAAAGGACAGACTTTACCGAAGATACGTGTCTAAATGCAATCTACGTGGAAGAGCCAATGTCAGTTTTGCAGCGGGAAATTCTGCCTTGTAAAATCCGTTAGTTTTTTGAAGTTAACAGGCATATGGGTCAAATGAGGTAGTTGAGCAAAGTACAACTGGATTTTCAAAATGCTTTTGACAAAGTCTCCCATGAATGATTTCAAAAGAACCTTAGCAGCCATGGCATAAGAGGGATGGACCTGGTAGGAAGAGATAATTGGCCAAAAGACATGAAACAGAAGGTCTGTCCTTGCAACAGAACAAATACTCTTCACAGTGAAATAGAATGATGGACACTGAGCTGACAATTACCATTTGGGAGTGGGAGCTTGAGGTAACAATAGACAGCTCCATGGAAGCATCAGCTCAGTGCTCAGCAGCAGTCAAAAAACCAACTGAAATGCCAGGAATAAAAAGCAAAACAAAAACATAATTATGACTCTGTTCATCTGCAGGTAGAATATTTTTTCAGTTAGGGTCCCCTCATCCCCAAAAAGGACACATTTGAGGTGGAAAAAGCTCAGAGAATGATCAACTATGATAAACTATGGAATGGTTTATAGAGTTCTGAAAGCTCATGAATTATGTGGAGTGGATAGGAAATGACTGTTCGCTGCCTATCCACTGCAAGAAGCAGAGGGTGTCAGCTGAAGCTTATAAGAGCTAGAATTAAAGCAAACAAAAAGAGATGGCCCTCACAGAAGTGGTATCTGTACCACTTGGCACATCTTGTTTGATATCTAAAGTGTCTGTTTTCTGGAGGAAGGACTGCAAGTTGTTCTGTATCTAGCTCTTCAGGTGCAGAGTCCTTGAACTGGACTTTTTGGAGCTAGTGGTACAAATAATTAATCATATACCTTCAGCTTACCTCATGAATGTGTTGACTACAGACTTAGGGGTCAGTGTGTAATAAGGAACTTCACTTGAGCACAGCACTAGACCAATTCAAAGCTCCCAGTTTCCTCTTTGCATGAATTCAAAGTCATCATAACACTACCAGTCTTGAGGAAGTTGTTTTAGTTTAGACCGAGAGTGGCCAAGGGTAGAAACAAATGCTAAGAAGATGAGCCATAAATTCTTGTATTGCAAGCAATGCGCATGCATCAGTGACTGAACTGTGAACATGAAGAATAGGGTTGTGTAGTAAGAGTACTTGTACATTGCTTAAGGCAGCCATTTCCAGGGTGTCTGCTTGCAGAGACCCACCTTCTTTCATCCTGTCGAGAGACTACTTTCATTATGTCTTGGTTTTGCATTATCCTCTGCACTCCAATTTCTTGTATCATCTTTCTATTATGGAAGGTGATGTAGGAAGTCTCTTCCTCTACTGGTTATGGTCCAAAACAACTGGAAGAGGGAATCCACTCTAGATACAATCCCTACCTAGAGGAGATAATTGACTTTCCCTGACTCAGAGCTAACAAGAGAAATTAAACATTACCAGGTGCCCCATGGGACTGCACTTTTGCTGAAGACTGGGAGAACACTCAAAAGAAGAAGGAAAATGTCCTCTCACATCCATTGATACAGATCCAGAGTCATGCCACTGATGTCATGGCAAGGTTTACACTGATGCAGGATTCAGTCTTGCGAGCCAGTTCTGCCCGATGCACCCTCACTGGAAACTGGGCGATACTTGGGGCTGTCAGTTTTCACTGCATCTACACAGACGCAGATGAGACCAAGATTAGGTGACAGTTCCAGGCAGAAACCTAGTGAGGTACATAAGCAGAGGCTGGTTTAATCTGCAACACAAAACATGTCAGGTCTGTTAAAGAAAAACAAATTTTTCTTTTGCAGTTCTTGTGGTGTGATGGTGAGAACTAGCACAACTAGGCCTCATATATCTGAGAAAGCATAAAGAAGAGATTTTTTCCCAGCAACAGTGCTTTTCTGATGAGTGAAAAAACAGTTCACTGTCTACTGGTTCACTTAGTTGCTTTCTTCAACACATTAAAAATGACAAATTTTTTACATTAATCACATTAAAAATTGTATGTAATGGATTCCTCCTTTCTTTCTTAATAATTCAGATATACAAGCAAAATCAAAAGCTGTAGTCTGACTGAAATGGCTATACCATTTGTTTCTGTTGAAGTTCCTTTACAATAGTACTGAATACAAATGATTTTTCATTGTTTGAATAGAAAACTGTTTTACACCTCTTTCAAATTTCCTTAGTATCTGAGCTCCAGATGAACACAGGATTTTATTAGGATATGTAAGTTCACCATAGCCACTCTACTAAAGAGAGCTCTGCCATAAGAGTTTCCAGTTTACAAAGAAAAAATAAAGTAGCAGGTGTTAACATTGAAGACAAAAACTGGGATAGAATATTAAGGTTATTAAGGAAACTAAGAATTATAAAGGGCCAACAGGGAGTGATATCAGAAATCACAGTTTAGCAGCAGAGCAAATAAACAAAGAAGCCTGTGACTGAAGTCATTAAACTAGAAAATATTCTAACAAAGTAATAAAATGTGAAGCTGGTTACCTAACCCCTGTATTTGTTCCCTTTCGGCTCGTGATATGCAGCCAACCTCACCTCCCCTCAGGAGCTGGTCTAGTCAGAGGGCGAGGGAGAAGATGTCCCACAGATGTGGGCTGCAAAGAACCGCATCAGGTGTTCTCTGCCCATGGAGGCTGTGACCACAACAAAAGTACCTGGCATTACAAATATTTAAAAAACGAAATGAAAACTAAAGCAGTTTGTATGAACCCAGTACTCTTCTGAGTAGCATAAACTAAAGTCACAGGTAGTGGGCAGCAGGAAGAGTCAAATGTCAGCATTTCACCAAAAAAACAACCTGTGTTACAGCCTCTAGGCTGTAAGTCAGCCCTGCTGAAGCAGGCAATGACATAGATTTTAAGGCCAGCAAGAACTGCTACAAAGATCGTGTAGCCTGACCTCCTGCATATCACAAGCCATAGGTTTTTATCCAGCAGATCCTGCAGTGGTTAACGCCTACTCTTCCCTGCTGCAGGACAGGCTCCTTACAAGCCCCTTTCAAATGAACTCTTGGCAGGACTCTGAGGGGAATGGACAGATATTAGACAAAAGTTTGTTTGTTTGCTTTTCCAAAAGGAGCAGCCAGGAAAGCAGTTGCTAATCGCTAGTGTAGGACTGCATCGCTGGTACCCAGTGGGCATCAGGCTGTCAAGCTCCGGCTGAGCAGTGAAACCAGGGCAGCAGTCACAGCGTGCTGTGGCAGGACTATAGCTCTTTCCTACTTCGCTGACATTCATGTTGCCTTCCTCTCACCCACTGAGTATTATCATCACAGAGGCTGGAGTTTGAATGTGTTTAATGCTTTCTTAGCCACAGATCATTAGTAACCAATTCCACTTTCCACTAAGTCCCAATTGGTTTTATACAATGCAGGACTCATATTTTTTTCTCTCCCCTCCCCTCTTCTTTCTTCCTCCTCTTTCCAGTTTTCTTGTGGTAAAACAGTCCTGCCTGAAAGTATTAAGCTCCTTTCAGAACTTAAAACCCTAATGGCAGGCATTTGGAAAACAAGATCTAAAGGCACCATTATTCCTCACATTGGCTTCACTGCTGGTTCACTGTCCACATGCATAATGCTGAGCTTTTTCTCACAAAAGTAGTAGTCCTCAGATAGCCACAACTCCACATTAACTGCTCGGCTTTATTTATTCCTGGAGGAAGATAGCAAAGGGCCGACTCTCAAGATATTTGGGACGCCACCATGAAGCCAGTGAGCACTCAGCTAGGTATGGGAGGAATATAAATGAAGCAATGACTTAGGTAATTGTACCCATCGGGAACTGCTATTCAAGCTTTCCCACTCTACTCGTGACGTCCTCTCCTTCTCTACCAAAGCTTTCTGGTTCACAAACCCACTTTCCACAGCTCTGCATCTCAGTGTTCACAAGGCCTGAAACAAGATTGAAGCTTGTCATTGCTTTTCCCTTTTTTGTGGGGCTGTAGCGTGCAGAACAGAAAAAGCCAGGGATCCACTCCCACCGCTGTTACTTGCTCTCTATGCAAGCTCCAGACGTCCATTAGTTACCAACTGGCAGCTGTGAGAAAGTGGTCTGCACCCCTGGGCTAGGTAGCACTTCTCAATAAATTGCTGGAGAACAGCAAGACATCATCGAGGGGGAACCTGCTCCTGGCCAGGGCCTGCCAAACCAACAGGCCGTCAACATTTGCCTGCAGGACACGCATTTGGATGTCTCCACACAGAAATGCAGATTGGATTTGGGTCTCACTCTGTGGCTGCAAGAGGCAGCTGCGGACCCAGGAGCAAAGAAACCCAGGAGACTATCCAGATGGCAAGCCCCACTTCCAAGCCCCACTTCCACTGCTGTCCTAGAAAGAGTAAAGAGCAAATGACAGGGCTCACCCATCCCTGGAGGGACAGTGCTAGGTACTTTACCATAGGTAAAGCTCTCAGGTTGTCAGTCCCAGGCAGAGACAGGACTCCACCACACCTCAACGCTGTCAGTCCAGCAGGCACTTTAGGATACATGCAGCCCCTGCTGTCCATAGCAACATTCTTCCACTGGGATTGCATGGGCAGGCTAAGGAGACGTTGCTTCCTCGCAGCTGGTGTGCCAGGGTGCCAGCCTGGCCTCCTGCAGTGCCACACCAGGCCACGACCCGCCCCTAGTGGGGAACAACCACACATTTGCTGCTGTTAGCCCTGAGCAGGGGTAACCCTCCAAAGAGCACGGAGGAGGGAAAAAGAGAGTAAAGTCTCTAACGCCACCACAGCTAAACGTCAGTGCCCATCCTCACGCCTTGTGCAGAAGCAGCCTCCTGCAAAGCTATGGATCCCATTGCAGAGTCCCCAGGCCTGCAACCCAGAGCCTCTCATGTCTTAATTCCGGCATAACCCACCAGAAAAGAGGCGGCGGACCATTGCAGTGAGGCATTAGTAGCTGTTTGAAGTTCAATCCATCCCTGAAAGAAACTGTGGAAATGAGTAAATACGTCCATGCCCTCACAGTCAGCAAGGCAGGGCGTGCTGTGCCTGGGGAGGGCTCAGCTGTTTATCTTGCTGGAGAGCTGGGGGTGCTCCCCCTCCCCAGCCCAGCAGCATCCCCGCACACGGTTATTGTCCATCCCCGCACGGCTGCTCTCCGCCTTTCCCATAAATAAGGATCTCGGGAAGGGAGGGGGCAGCAGGGCTCCTCGCAGCCCTTGCACAGCTGCCAGGCATGGCTCAGGGAGGGGAGGTGCAGGGCGGTGGGGGGAGCAGCGGGGCAGCTCCCTCCAGCTGCCAGAAGGATGGGGCGAGAGGCAGGCAGGAGCACGGGGGTCTGACAGAGGCACGTGGACCAAATCCTACCCACCTGCTGGAGCGCGACACCAGCTGCAGCCCAACAAGGGCCCTATTAATCATGCCTGTGCGGTGGGTTTCTCTGCCTCTGTACACCCAACTGAGGAGATCCCACTGAGAAATTTTCATCTGTGGTTTGCTATGGGTTTCTCCCCCAAAAAAGATGATTTAATTGCTGATACTATCTTCATAAAGCTGTCTGTAGTGTTTTTCCGGTGGTTATTTAAAGCTTATCTAAAAGATACTGATAGCAGTGGAATGCCGGGTTAAAACTGAAGTCCTGGTATGCCAGTAGTAGAGTGTGGTAAAAATAAGAGGTCTCTTAAATCAATCATCATCTTTCTCTAATTTATTGTATTGTTGTATTTTTGGATCCATGTATGGCATGCACAGCACATCATTACAAAAGAAAAGCAGTTAGGAGCTATATAAACAGACAACTGCAGAGCGAGTTACTGTCAATCTTCCATGGAAAAAAAGATACTTCAGCAAAGAATAAAAATCACACATTATAATTTTTAAAAAAGATCTGCTGATGAGAAACCTTGTTGTAGAAGCAAGCTCTCCAAAACATGTCCCTAAAATGTTGTACATGTTGCTGATGGAAAATTTTTTTAAAATCTCTTGATCGGTAATAGCTTCAAAAATAAAAGCATGAATAATATGAATGTTTGGAGGAAACAAACAACTGCACAGGATATCATTGGGTATATAGTCTAAATATGTTGTTTCTATCCTGATTTGGTGTAGAGAGAAAAGCTGGAAGCACAGAAGAAGTGATGAAATGTGTTTTTAAAAGATGGAGGAATTTTTTTTTCATGCAAATCCCTTGTTTCATCATATCGCTAGTGACTCATGCATAAAGGCTTAGAAATCTACAGCAGGAGATGACACATGTCTCAGAACCAGCTATGAGCAAATAATTCACTACAGGATAGTTGTTTTCTCTTTAAATCAACTCTGGTTTTTTTTATTTAAAGAAATTACCTGCAAACAGGTCATTTTCACTATTCATTTATTCCTATGTTCCTAGTTGCCTCAGGGATTGTTTGTGAAACCAAATTTTAGAGAATGAATTTACAAACTGATCATTCAAAATGCTTAGCTATTGTGAGTTGCCAATCACTTGGCATTAAAAGCCATATGTATTATTTCTACTTTGTAATTCACTCCCCAATTTGCAAAGTCAAAAAAGTATCTAACAGAGTTTTGAATCTCTCAAGATCACCTTTGATGAAGATAAGGGATAAGAAAAGTTGAGGAATTAAATGACACTTCACGTCTTTTTATGTCCTCCTTCCACACAATCACCACAGACCCTTGCCGTTCAGCCCGTTACCTGTAGTCCGATCCTCAAGCGGTGCATTCCTTCGGAACTGATCCAAAGAGAAGAGGCATGTCACATTTATGGACTAGTGGGTTTTAATTTTCTTTTCCCCTCATGTTTTTCCCAAGCCATTTGTTTTGGTGAGCACCTATCTGCCAAGGATGCAACCTAACTCTGCTCTGGCATGTTTAATTACCCAAGTTCCTGTGCTGGAGCTTTGGAAGGACACTGGGAGACCTCCCTCTGCCCGTCCTGCACTGTGCAAGACCACAGACCACTTCACACATTCATTTGTGAACGGCGTGAACTGACCTTGATAGTCTCCCTCCTCTGTCATCTACCATCTCCAGAAATCCCCTTTAGTAACTGGTTTTGTGACTGCCTGAGTTCCCTTTAAGTCTTAAATAAGCTTGGGAAAGGAGCTGTTGAACATAAGAGACAAGGCTACACAGAGCTCCTCGAAAGATGGGCAACTCTCTGGGCTGCAAGGCTGCCAGGAGCGGGCAATGGCCCCTTCCCCTGCTTTTTCTGTGTATAAGCCAAATAAAATCACTTTCTGTTACAGCTACTACCAAGAAGGAGGTGGCAGTGTGTGGAGTAGCAGCCACAGTTGATGGCTCTATTTTTAGGATCCATTGCACCATTTTTAGGATCCACCATTGTACCTCTTCAATGGCTTCTGGAGCTGTAGTCCAGGCTTTCTGAGGCTTTTCCTCTGGTTTCCTGAACCAGCCCTACCCAGCTTAACTTGGGCCTTTTTCTTTAACCCTTGGTTTTTGCCAGCCTTACCGTGACTTGTCTCCATACCTTCCTCTTTAGCAATTCAATGTTGCCTATACTTCTATGAACCCTACAAAAGAACAGGTGAAGGGTGACTCAAATGCCTGAGATGAAATACTTGGAGATTACTCTGGTGAGAGATGTTGCTGTAATATCTGGTATACAGAAGCAAATATCACAGAAATATTTTTCCCCATGGAGTGGTTTCATTACCTTGGCAAATCCTTTGAAGCCAGGAAAATGCCTATGCAACAAAACTGAGACCTATATTATGAGAGCATCAAATCTGGGCTGGTTGCAGTCTCCACCTTACCGCAGAATCATTCTTCACGCAGGGTCCCCACACTTTGTCCTTGCAAAGGAGTATGCTGAGGAAATGAACTGGGAAGCAAGAAAAGAGATGAGATTAATTGTTACATGAGCCCACACATCACCGTCCTTTGTGAAGGAAGGCAAATGTACCCCACGGTAACACTGGGAAGTAAGTGGAAAGTTCACTGATCCCAGACAGACCTATGGCATCCCTCCTTCTTGAAGAGAGACTTGGGATTTAACAATACCATTACACCAAGAAAAGAGTTCTCCCTATCAAGAAATACATTCCTCTTCTAGTGCATTGAAACAATTAGGTAATTTCCTTCTCCTTCCCTACAAATTGAATCTCTCAATAGCTCAATTTCTGCAAGTGCCATTGTTTTCTCAGGCACGTCGAAAGTCATTTTGCTGAGCTGCTATACTCTCCTAGTACCCAACCATGTCCAGCACCTGAGAGTTCAACACTACAGCTATTTCTTGAGCAGTGCTTGGACATGTTTCAAGTTGACATTTTAGATTGCATAACTCCTGGCACAGCACTGTGAAGATGTCTCCTCCCATCGCATCAGAGAGTGACCCACTGTGGCAAAGGCTATTACTTCCTTTGAGACTATTGAGTCTGTGGTGCCTCACTGAATTATACAGATTCCAAGAGGAAAAAAAGTAACTGCTGCATGCTCTGGGCTCTGAACTTTTCAGTACAACACATCTGGATAGCCTTCATCTACATATGCGGCTCTAATGCCACATCTCCTTGGCAAACACTGTGTGCATTGAATTCTGCTAACATAAGATGACAGACAAGTAACAATAGGAGCTACGTTGACTCGGTGCTTGTCTTTTCCTAAAATAAAATACTCTGTGACGGACTAGCCACAGCTGCATGCTTACAAAGAGCAGTCTGTGGCTTCTAAGCAAAGCAGCTGAGAAGTTAAAAAAATAAATCTCAGCTTCCCCCTCCCCACTCATTTCCACACACACATGTTAGATCTGAGGCCAAAATCCAACGACTAAAGTAGGCATATAATTAAGTGACCTGATTTTTGGCGAGGTACTGAGCACTTGCATTGCCCAGGGACTTCACTGCTTCAAAACTGTGTTTCTTGGGGAACACAGAAGCTCAGTTCCTCTGAAAATTGGGTGCCTTTGAGCAGGTGGCTTAACATTAGGGTTTTTAACGGCTCAATCTCTTAATTTGTTCTTCTGGAAACAGTGTAATTTGAGAGTATAGACAAAAGGGGCCTGGTATTGCATGCTGCATTATGGAGGGGGGAGCAGCAGGCTGTGCAGTGGCAGGACCACTTTCCCATCAAAGTGACACAGGCCATGTGCTACAACAGGCAGTACTAGTAGGGAAGGCAAGGGATGACTGATCCCACTTGACTCTCAGAAACCCTTTCTGAGCAGTACCCTCCCTTCTCCAGGTAGCTCACTTATACTAAAGACAGCAGCTTTTCAAGTCAGGGCTGATCATCCAGAAGCCCAGTGATGCAAATGAGCAAACTTCCAGTGGGCTCTGGATCCATATGAGGCAGAAAGAGGGTGATGCTGAACCGAAAAGGTGAATTGCAGTCATCTACCTTTTTTTCCCCCTGCTTTGCTCTGCATGTTGCTTGTGGTTAAGGTGGCAGGAATGGGCAAATGCTTGCCTTCAAAGGATTTGAAGAGAGTTCTTAACTATTTAAAGAAAGCTTAAAAAATTGTAATTCTTAAGCGACTTTCCAAGGCTTGTCGCTGAAGGTTACACAGGGCTAGATGCAAAGTTGTGTAATCCTGTTTTCAAATGTCAGCAGGAAAAAAAGTAAAATTCTCCTTTTGGCTTTCTCCAACCCCTGAGTAATCTGATGCAGCACAAATCAATACGTTCTTGAGACAGTGTTCCATGGAAAATGTAGATTGTAATGTTATCTGATATTTGGGTTGTACAAACTCAGGCAAATTGCAGAAACTATAATCCTGGGCTGTGAATCACTGCTGCGGATCTAATCGCTACCACTCTTTTCTGTCCATCAGCTCTGCAGTTTGCAAAGCAGTGGATTACACATGACTTGTACTTTTTCCCACTAACATGTCCTGATGGCAAGAACTGTAGGGTGACCAAACAGTTAATCAGAAGCAAACCCTGGTAGCTAGTTTCTCTCTCCTGTGTGCAAACATCCTCACCCCTCCAACAAGAGCAAGTTCAAGAGTTTACAGCCAGCACACATCTACCTCTACTTTTTAAAGCAGAAACTGTCACAGGGGAGCAGACTGCTTAGGAGCTGTGATTAGAAGGAAGCTCGCTAATGCAACAAATGGTCTAGCAGACAACACAAACCAACAGATGCCAAACTATTTGAAGCCTGATACAAAACAAAAGGCCTGCCTCCTCAAATAAGGGTCAGGGCTGCAGAGCTCAGACAGAAACACATAGCAGCTGGCCAGCCATGCAGAATGATATCCCCCAAAGACCGGTTTCATCATAAGCAGCAGCTGACCGATTACGATTGACAGGACGGCTGACGAGAGGGCTCATTCCTTGGGTTCCTCCCTCCCTCAGTCTCTGTCGACATGAACTGGTGATTCCATCATGAGAGCCTGTGGTACGTGTTTGCATGGCACAAAATCACGGGGAATCAGACTGTTTTTGGCACAGTCCGCCACAAGGCAAGAAGAAATTCCTGTTTCAAGCTGGCAGAAGCCAGCGAAGTCAAAATATCCACATGCCAAAACGTGCCCTAAGTAAATCTTTAGCTATTTAGGGAATGTGGGCAGGTCTGCCTCGCTTCTGCTGGGATTGAGCGGTGCTTTGACACATTGCCGTTACCCCATGGTGATAAACGCATCTGACATCACATGTCTGCATTACCATCTCCATCACTGCTGCCACAATTTTAGGCCCTACATTTATCAGCAGAGATGCAGGCCTGGATCGTCCTGCCTGTACTTTATTGGTGCCTTCATAAGCCTTTCTAAGCAGACCGCTACAAACATTTTAGTGGTTTAAAGAGAGAAGTCTCACAGCCAATGCACAATATGAGACAAGAATGCAGAAGGTTCTGGGAAGAAAGGAAAGCCAGAGAATCAGAGGACTTTCTTATAAGGTGAGGACTTTCTTATAAGGTGAGGACTTTGAACAGGAAAACAATGAAATCCTCTGATGTGAACCCTTTTTCAGAAGGCTGGCAGGCTTCTCCAAAGACACCCAGGCTGCTGATCTGAAAAGAGCACCCTGAAAAGTCCTTGTGAAACAAGTGACAGGATAGACCATCTCACAAGAAGGTGGATATAAGAGGGGAGTATGTCTGAGGGAGACACAAAAGCAAGGGAGGGCCCGTCAGCTGGAAAGTCCGATTCTATATAACGGCTCTAATAAAATTAGGAGGGTCACCCAAAGACCTCCCAGAAAACAGAAATTTCAGCATTTGCATGCTTTTTGTTTTGCCTAAATGCTGTGTACACCTCCATGTTTACATACAACCCATCCACTCTTCTCCTTGGAAGACCCACACATTTTAAATGGTTCTGTAATTATATTTCTTCATAGCAACAGACAGTTTTTAAAAGAATATCAGACAAGCCAAGGGAACAAACTCTTCTTGGACCATTTCCCATCCCTGTTATTTTCATTAAAAAACAGGGAGAGCATTGGTGCACCGAGACTACGGCTGTTTGCAGTATGTGCCTGACTCAGGAAACAAGCAGTTTGTTATTATGGTTATTTCTGGCAATTCAGGCCATTACTGCTCTGAAACATAAAGCAATTCCTATTTCACCTCAAGTACTAGTCTACAGATTCAAAATGTGTGTGCTAAGTCTTAATCTACAGGGTGTCCTGCCTGACTGACTAGGAAATAAATCTGAACAGAGCACAGCAAAAATTACAATAAGTTGCCTGTATGACTTCAGGCCATATTCATCAAGTGATGGCTTATGACTGCTGTACACTGAAAACACACAGGACCCGGGTATTGTGAATTCTAAGCCACTGCCCATCATTTCCCTTTACCCCAAGTTCCTTAAAGAAAGGCCAGATCCTTGGCTGCTGTCAATTAGCACAGTCTCATTCAAGCTGATGCTGAATTAAACAGGCTAAAGATGTGCACCCTGACTCAAGCAGAATAGTCTCTCCCCCCAATTACAGCAGAAAAGCTCATCTTTGTTTAAACATTCAGTTTTACAAAGGCTTTAAAATCCACATGCTCACAAAGATCGGGAGTTTTTTGGGCGTCAGTGTAGGTTGTGTACACCAGATTTGGGGACATTTACTAAGTGGCTCCTAAGAAGAGAGTACAACAAATGGGGGGGGAGGGCAGTTTCAGTGGCTGCAAATTGTGGCTATAGTTCTTGTCTTTCCCTCCACATTTGGGTCTTAATTACTTCACACATCCACAAGCTGGTCTATGGCATCCATTAATTTTTGAGAAATAAAATGGGAAGCAGCATCCTTAAAATTGGCATATGTAAAACATGGGATGTTCCCACCCTACTGCCACAGCACTTCTCCTCTGTGCAGCTCCCCATTTACCATTCATGGACCCTCTTTTCCCTGTTGCTGCCTTATAATGACCTCTGCTTGCAGGGCAAGGTAGCAGCTTTAAGACAAACAAGGAAACTGTGAAGAAAAGGGTAAGGTGGGACTATTTTCCATATTTCAGGCTAGAAATCTATGTGATTTATTGAAAACATACCAGGGGAGTTAGTAAGCCTGTCCTTTACCACAGGATGCAGGATTTCAGGCTAAAATATGGGAAACCCCATATTAAATGAGAAGTCTGCCAGCCCTAAGGGCTCACCCATAAAGTGGATTACTCTGTGCAGTCACAGAGGCTTTCTAGACTACTCATTTTCACGTGAGCTGGTAGCTCAAGGGAATGTTCAGGCAGTGCTTGATGCCTTTGAACCTGACCTACAACCAGCCAATGTCAGTTCAAACCTGACCGTTGGCAGAAAGTAGGGGGAAAAAAGGAAAGAGGAGTGAGGCATGTTGTCATGGTCTGCCACTGTCAAAGGAGTTTGTAGTTTGAGAGAAATCAAACCAGCAGAGCAGAAAGCTCAGATGACACTGAACCTAAATAAATAGCACACGTGCCAGGGAGAGGGGAGAAGTTTGGAGCTGTGCAGGGAGGTGGGGGAGGTCTTGGGGAAGGGCAGTGGGGGAGGCAGGGGAGAAGAGGGACAAGACTTGGAGGAGCACAGCCGTGCTCCCAGCCCTACCGAGGTCCAAGGCAAGAAAATGAACACCACCTTCTCCTCCCCACCTCTTCCCTGTCCTCAGTGGGACTTGGGCAACCCTTGCTCTGAGTCACATCTAGTGAGAGTGGTGACTCTGTCATTCCTCATGGGAGCCAGAAGTAGGGCAGCCCTTTCCACCTTCCTGGTAGCTTCTGCAAAACACAGAACGTGAGACTGAAAATGCACCAGGTCAGTGCTTAGCACAGTGTTCCAAGCGCTGGCAGTGGGTTGGGAAGAGAGGCACCATTGACTAAGATGAATGCAGGAGTTCTCACCCCTCACATCTCCTGTGTCTCTGTGGAGGACATTTTCATTCAGCAGAGTACACCTCATAGAGATGAACAGGTTACTTCACACTTCTTCAAAAAACTCACTCTGCTTAAAAGTCAAGAGTCCAAAATCTACACAACTCGGTTGGATTTCTTTGAAACTAATAGCGCAACATAAATTTGCCATCCAAATACATAAACTTGCCATCACCTGAGTGATTTACAAAATGCATTCCTAAAAAAATAAAATAGTCTCCCTGGAAGCTGAAAGATTGTTGCTGGGGGCATTTCTTTGGAATCAAACTGGTTCCAGCCAAAACACATAGGAACTCAGTCCCACAATGTCCATCATGGCTGGCGCGTGGTGCCTGTCACCTCCTCAGCATGCAGTGCAGAGCAGGCAGCTTGGAAAAGGCTTCAGTTCTCCAAGGAGGAACGAATCTCACACTGGGGCAGAGCAGCCCTAGCAGGGTGCATGCTGGGCTGCTCTGGTTGCTTCCCCATGTCAGCTGGAGGCTGGGGTCTTGTTCCCATAAGCAGACCTGCCTGATTATCAGTCTCAGGATTTGGGGCTGGCTTGCACATAGGAGTTGTTCTTCACCCAACCCTGTGCATATGCCGGAGCCTGGAAGGGTCCTGTCACCGCTTTCTGCTGTGCTCATAGATGGTCTGAGGGACGGCAAGAGAAATCAAGCTGAAAAACATAAGAAGCCAGGCAACACACATTAAAGACACAGTCCCCCCCTTCCCTGGTGGGACAGGGAACAGACTGGAGCAGGTTGCTAGGCTGGCAAGGAGGGAATGTGATAAAGCAAGCCTGGCTGAAATTGGTGCAGGGGATTTCACAGATGGGTGACATACAAGGAATGCAAGATCTACTTATATGTGCAGTTAAATAACCCCAGAAGCATGCAGAGCTCTAGCAGGCGGCTGCCTTTGATGCATATATAGCAATAGGTGCCAGCTGACAAGGAGTTACTGGCTCCTAAAATACTCACGGATTAAGAATACAGGAAAGGAGGTGAGCTGGAAGTCATAGCCAACAGATATGCATGACAGCAGGTTGGAGAAGGAAGAAGATTCACATGTTTAATATGGCGTTTTTTGTTACGTGGATGTCACATTGAGATTTATGGAGTTAGACCTGCTTGATGGTTTCCCCTCTCTCCACACAATAGAGGACAAGACCTCAGCAGTTACCACAGTGCCCAAGAGTGGGGAAGAAGCACACGCCAGCTACACAGCCTCTCCAACCCAGCCATAGCAATGTTTTGGCTGCTCCTGTAGCTAAAGAGTCACAAAAGAGACTCACTTCCAATTAAAGTATTTCTCTTCCATTAAAAGACAAACAAACTGGATGAAGACTGCTCACACATTGTAAAGTTGTTTACAGCCAAGACAACCTTCCTACCTTGTTTAGTTCAGGGTCAATTTGAAATAGCAATCTAAAAGGGAAACTTTCCATAACCTATTGCCAGTTACTTGAATCAGTGATTTCCAAAATGTGGGCCACAGACAGCTGGTTGGTCACATGTGGCTGGCACTCCTCCCTTGTCATTGCTACTTCAGCCTGAGCACCGCTAAAAATATACCACATGGTTTCCTAATATTGCATTCTCATATGATCACTAGCTAGTGTTGAAATGGGGATGTAAGAAAACCAAAGATGTGAGAGGTGGAAGAGTGGTGCTCCATGTGTTGGGAGATGGTAAAGGGAGGCATGGATCACTCTGGGGGAATGTGAACTGCAAAACCAAACTCCCACTTTAGAATGAAAACAGATAGGCAAAACAACTGGATGTAATGGGAAGTTATATAATTTCAGTTAAGGCTGTTGAGAAGTGTGTAGACTGTTTTTATGGTTTGGTGGTTTTTTTACATCTTCTTCTGTCCGTATCTGTAACCTCATCTTATCCTGGGACTACCTACCCTGTACCAAGGAGTATGACTCTGCTCACCTAACATGGTGATGCCTGGGACCCAGGCATGCTGTCAGACACCCGGTGGTAGAGGTGTAACTTCAGGATATGCAATTCTTGAAGGACTAGTTAATAAACATCTGTGCCACCTGAGCAACACACCATTCTGCCATTTGGGCACCTGAGGTTGTGCCGGGCAGCTGCAGAACAAGCTGCATTTTGCATGTAGGTAAAACTGTTCACCCGCCTGCCAGTGCCCCAGACCTGCCGACCATTGCACGACCCAAACATTTCTGACTCCTGACCACAGGCTGTGTGCCTAGCGTGCTGTGGGTGGGATGCAATGCAGTGCAGCCGCCTCGAGAAGCATCTGGATCAAAACAGATCTTTAGGTCTTTCATATCAGCAAAAAATGGGAAAACAGGCCTGAGTGGTTTTCCTGACAGCATAAGGGATTCCAAAGGGTGGGGGGTAGGGTGGTGGTGGTGGTGTGTAAACCTGTTAAAATAAATTTAGAAAAAGGATTTGAGCCAGTCAAGCCTCAGTTTATGTTCCCCGCCTGTCATTTACATTTTTTCTCCTTGACAAAAATGGGTGGTGCTGCTCTGAAGCCCCAGGGAGCCCAGAGCCTTACTGGGGAGCAGTGCACTGAAATGCAGGCTGCAATGCCCCGCAGATCCCTGACGGCAGATTCCAGACAGGCCAAGATCCTTGGGAAGGCTGCACAGTGATATCACCCACCTCCACTCCAGGAGGGATCTGGGAGCCAGTTCCAAGAAGATCTGGGGCTGCAGGCAGGACAAATAAAGTTCTCACATGCTTTTCATCCAGGCAGCTGCATGTAGTTCAGCAGGAAACATATATACTTTGTGACCAGGTCACAGACGTGAACAAAAGGGCACCGAGGGACTGAGTCAACAGCCAGGTTCTCATGTCCATCTGTGTCATATTTATATCACTAAAAATCAAATGTTCACAAGAGGAACTTGACATCAAATGCGCATGCTGCAACATTTGCTACAAAGGTAACAGTAAAACACTCAAAAAAAGTCATGCAGTTGCAAAAGTTTTACTGCTACTAAAACAATGGCTGAAAGGTAAATTTTCAGTGAGAAGCAGACAAGAATTTAACCCTGCTGTTTACACTAATCCCCCCAAAATGCCTCTTTAAAAGAATCCAGGAGCAGAGGGTTGAACTGGCCTATTCTTTTTAAGAGAAATAAACCAGAGGGAAAGACCAGCAGAAGTTGAACAGTCGCCTGAGAGAAGTGAGAGAAACCACATTAGGATCCTTCCGGGCCACTTCTGGAAGAGGCTTCACCTACCATACTGCATTTCACTATTCAACTTCTATTGAGAAATGTGAGTTATTGAATCCCCATAAGGGGTCTGATGGAGTTGGAAAGCAAGAAAAGTCACTGTAAAATGACAGCAATGTGTTGTGGGGAGGAGTGGGAACAGGCTCTCAGAAACAGTGATGCCCAGTGTTACTGTTCACTCGCTTCCACAGCACGACAATGAAGGGAAGGAAACAAACTGGAAGGACACAACTTGGAAGAATCTGTAAAATGCATTGTAAAATGAACTGCTGTAAGACTGTTGTTTAATTTATCCGGAATTCTGTTACATTCTTGCAGGAATCCTCTTTCCTCCACCAATGAACACATCAATATGAAAAATTTTGTTGACTCTGGTAACAGCACCCTTAAAATAAATGATGGGTCTTTACTTCCTTAACAGAGGAGAGGGAATGCTGTTGGGTCACGTCCCTGCTCCTCTCCTGATTTCAACGACATCCAGAGCAGTAGGCAACAGCTTCCCTAGTACAACACATAATTTTTTGCAGTTGTAGGAAGAATAGTAGAGTCCTCTTCCTCTTCCTCCTCACCATTGGATGCCTGCACACCTTAGAGAAGCTGCACAAGAAAATGAGGGGAAGAACGTAACAGCAAATTGGGCTGGCTGAGTCAGCAGCATCCTGTGTTTGAGTAAGCCCACACAGGACTTTAGCATGGAAGTGGGAGGATTTCTTTCTACCATGTCCCTCTGCAGAGTGAGCAGTGGAGAGCGTTCCTATAACAGCACCCTCTTGCAGGTGGAATTACAACTCATCCTTGGGGTTGAAGTATAGGGTTAAAAGCCAATGGAAACTCTGGTTCTGTGGAAAAGGGCCTAAGTCTCTCAGATAGGGTAAGCATCTGGTTGTGTTCTTGCTGTTGGAATCAGACCTAGCCTCAGAAATAGGGAAAGCGAGGTGTTACCTAGGGCAGGAGGTGGCTGAGGAAAGGAAGCAGTCCAAGGCATCACAAGGAGCCAAGCACCATTGCTTGTGTCTTGTGTGGGGAGAAAGAAGGGGACCAGCTGCTCAAATGACTGCACTCCATCCCTCCTCCTGAGGTCAGATTCAAACCAGGTTGGTTGCTTCTGCAGGCAAGAAAACTGGAGTATATCACTGCTTCTGTGGGCAAATTGCCCTCTAAGCAGAGCAGCCAGCTCACTGTAAATTGTCTTGTACTTATCCAGGATAGGGGAAAGTTTTTCTGGGCACCCGTGATCTGGCTGTGTATGAAATGGCCTGTTGGATCATGTTATGCCAGCTGTCAAACCCAAGACAGTTACAGACCAGTCCCTCGTCAACAGAGGTTCTGCAATTTAGGAAGAACTTCAAGTGACCCGCTGAACGCTACTGGCTGCCTTCATGTCAGCACCGAGATTGGAATACCAGACTAGCTGGCCTCCAATCAAAGGTTCGGCCCCACCTATCCTATATATAGCTTATTGTATCATATGCTCCCCCTTATTGCTATGCAACTGGGTGTCAGAGCAAAAACATAATTAAACACTGGAGTTGGGCCCCACTGAACCAGATGTTGGGAATGTTTTTCTCCATTGCACTTGTCTGAAAGGTGGTCACGCACAGTAATCAATGCTCAAGCTGATTTTTCTAAAAAGGTTTTTGACCCTGACTTCTTAGGAAGCAGACTTGTTGCAATTTGTTCTTTGAAAAATCTTTAAGAATTTGATTACAGTAGGAGCTGATTAAGCCTTCTTGTATTGAAGCCAAGTATTGCCTCAAGCTGAGGAAGAGACCCATGAACATGATTGTTTCACAGCCATTTGTAAACCTGCTTGAGAAGAGGTGCCGGTTCTTGCCAGTAAAGCCTGGCCTCCCATGCTCCTACTGCTGTCGCCTAGATGTCATGAATGCTTAAGGAGTGCTCAGAGGCTTTTCTCAAGGCCCAGGATGATGGCACCGCTTTTATACCTGGTTTAATCCTCCCTTATAGTTCCTCAAATTGGTGATCAAGATCCCAGTCCCACAGACATTACCTTTATATGCATGAAATTGTTCTGTATGACAGCATCTTGAAGGCGCTGAGAGACAGTCGTTTATTTCTGACGTGCCCTAAGGCAACATCCTGGCTATAGTAAATCAACAGAAATTTTCCATTGACTTTGCTCAGGCCAGTTTTCTCGTCTTAGGGGTCTCAATCACCCTGATGGCAAATCAGAGGAAAATTTGCTCCAGGTTGGAGACTTGTTTTCCATAGTGTCTCTCCCTTGCCTTATTATTGCCAGTGAGTAAAATAGAGATATAAATTCACTCACTGAAGGGTTCTTCTTTCTCATGTTTTATGCTTTTGATCCATACAAGTACCCAAAGAAATTGGTTTCCAGCTATTGGTTTAGCTCCGCTTCTTCAAAAACACAGGGGGGACTGCCACCACAACCGCCTGTGAGGAAGCAGTGCCTGATGGTGCTATACTGCTTTCCTGTTGATATATTTTCCCCTCTCTAATTTTTATACATACGCCTATTTTAACTGTATGTACACAAATATGGAATTTGTCTGTTTGGGACTTTACGTTACTTTCATTACAAAACTGCATAAAAAAGACAGCAAATCAATTTCATAGTCAGTGCTCACGCAGCAGGAGACAATTCATACTGACATCTGATACCTGCTGGCTGCTGCTTCCAATTATGCCAGATGCCAGAGAGCGGGACTGTCGAAATAACAGTGTCGATGGTGCAATCAAACTAGTTAAGATTCTGGAAGTGTGTTGTGCTTGGTTCAGTGCGTCGTCAAATTCCCACCATAAGCAAAATAGTGACACCTACTCCTTTTTTGTTAACTTCTTAACTGGCAAAGAGACACACATTAATTCAATGTAAAGTTGCATCTTTGGATATATAGCTGAATCTGCCCTGAGGCTAAATATCAAAAGATTGGAAGAAATGTGAATGAAAAGTGAAATAAACATGATAAGGATTTATAATAATACATCCTTACTAGATCCTACTACAAGGCTGCATTACAGCCCTCAAGGCAAGACCGTGTGTACAGCCTGCCCAGTGTCTTGCAGCGCACTAGGGAATGTTGCTGTCATCGGATCAAATCTGGTGCATTCCTGAAATTGGCTCACAGCTTATTGAGCAGGAGTAGTAGGAGGATTATAGGACGGGGTGTTGCTGAGGCATTAACTGATCAGCAGAGCCAGAGGGGGCTACTTTTTGTGCAAGGCAGAAAGCAGAGGACAAGTTTGGCCAGAGCCACAGAGCAGCACAGCCAAATATTCTGCTCTCTTCTTACCTCCCTAAAAGTTAAAAGAAAAGCAGAAGACTATTGCACTGGCAAAGCACATCCTCCTTCACACTAACTGCCATCACACAGAAAAGCCGACCAACTAAAAAAATTGTGCGTACACGCACAGAAGTAAAACATTATCCCACACCTTCCAATGCCTATAGCATTCCCTGATCTTCCATGAAAAGGTCTGTTGGAGGAGATGTAGTCTTTCCTTTCCTTCCTTCCTCCCAGCAGGCTTCAAGCTAAGCTATCCCTCAGTGAGGAGCCTGCAAGATCAAACTTGTTCAGCCACTTCTCTGCAAGTTGTGTCATAAACCACATTGTCCAAATACATGAGAACAGGACCACAGGACATCAGTTTAGCACAGTCCACAAAAAGACTCCACCAACAGCTCCAGTTGGCCTTACCTTGTCAATTAGCACTGCCAAAGGCTTTCCCCAGCAGATACTTCGTAGAAAATTATGAACTACACAACACTGACAGCTATCCCTAAGATTAATTATGTTGCCTCCTATGCACAGAGGATGCTGCTGAGGCAGGGCAGTGGGATGCCCCAGGCTGACCTATACCATGCTGCAATGAAGCTGTAGCAACTTTCTGCATACGACCACTCCAGTTGAGTAATACAATCACTATGCACGTGCAAATATACAAACACCTCCTAACTGGAGGCTTCCAGCCTCCAGAAGAGACTGAAGTGTCTTCTTTGAAATATCTTTGTCTTGCAAGGAGGCATCACTCTAAGTACATGATCTTTGCAGTCAGTGCACGGTTAATGGTTTCCGATCACAAACCAGCAAAGCAACTGCATGTCTCCAGTGGCCGTGCCTACAAACAGTAGTGAAAAATGCCATAATTTAAATACCATATAAAAAAGCTCAATTGAGATGGCTGGCCATCATGTATCAGAAGCATTCTGTTCTTAATTGGACAAAATCTGCTAGATTTATAAGTAGATGGTCACGTTAACGCTATTAATATATTTACAGTAATCATAAATGCCAACTGATGCTTTAAAATGCTTTCATCAAAGATTTCTAAATCTACTACATCTGTGTTAATCCTCAATTAATATGTTTTTAATATGCAATGGAGCTTTTATTAGCAGAACAAATAACTGTCATATTAAATCTAAATTAAATGCATAGTTGGGACTCTAATTTAAAATGTTACTCTTAAATCTTTCAGACAACAAGACTTATGGCTAAATTAATCTCAAATACTAAGTGTCATTGGCAATAATTTTATAATGCACTAATGCCTCAGTCTTAATTACATGCCAGGGTACTTTAACTCAAAAATGGGAGAAGTTCAACAAAACTTTAGCCTCTTTACCCAGGCATCTCCACCTCTTTCAGAGGAAAATTCAAACACACAGGAGAACGTACTGAATCTTCAAATTATATCCAGTTCTGCTCATTGATGTGGATGGGATAGTGTGCCAAAACTATTTAATTAATTGTGGATATTAACCACTGTATTAATGACATGAGGTAGAATCCATATGTCAGTGGCAGAATGTAACATATACATTCTGTGAACAATTTGTTGTGATGAAATAAAGAACAATGTATTCAGTTTAAATACCTTGACTGAAAAAATACTCAAGCATGGTTCAATTAATTACCCAATTAATTACTCTTGTTCCAATAACAGACATTTACTTGCTCCACTATACTTTGTATTTGAATTTTAGACTTACTGCTGCTAATAAAATTAGTACTTAGCTTAGATTTAATATAAACAGAATTAATGTACATCTAGGAGATAGTCAGCATTTAACAATATATTATTTTTATAGCATTAGTCAGTTGTCTGTCTTTTTTCTTTCCAAATTATCTTTCACACTGCCTGCAAAGTCACAAATTTTTTTTTCAGGATATTTCCAATCCAAGTGTAAGTTAGACAAAAGTAGTTGGGAGTGGGGAGAAGAGGAGGCAATTTCTTTCATGAAAAATATACATTAAAAACTTTTGCAAGAAACACTCTAAAATGAAGACAGATGATGGCTTATCTTCCGAACTCAAAAACCTATTTATACTTTAAAAATAAAAAAGTTTTATTTCTAAAACCTATGGATATCAGTGGAAACAAAAATATAAATTTCCATTGTGTTCAGAAGCTCCACATAGGAAAAAAACCCCAAAAATCAAACCCAAACATTTTTTATGTGAAAAACTATTTCTAACCAGATCCTAGTCAATCTTTATGTCAAAGATTTTCTTTTTCTGGTCAAAAAATTTGACCATTTTTAACAGATGTTAGAAGTGTTAACAGATTTTACAACATGTTTATATCTGGTCCTTACACTGCACCAACTTTCTTGCCTAGCATCTAGACACTACAGTTCATGTTTTATTAAAAAAAAAAACCAACAAAAAAACACCCAAACAAACACAAAGAGACACAAGCATTTACTCCAAGATTATGTTATGTCTAAAATTAAATTATAAAGAACAAGAGTAACTACCAATATGTGGATGTGTGGAAAAAATCACAAAGGCTGCAGTAATAAGATCACACAGCTAATTTCAGGCTCCAGTGCCTTACAGCCTCTGAGAGGCAGGACTTTGCCTGCAGAGGGAGTGACTAGGGAAGAAAGATCTAAGATTGGGCTGGAAATTTTTGAAGAACCTTTTCTCTCAGTGTGTTTTGTCATTTATGCTCAGCCTCTCCCACAGTTACACCGTGACTGATGTGATGAGAGAGAGGAAGCAAAACATTACCTTCAAAACCTTGCTACCTGTTTCCAAACCTTGAAAGAGGCAGAACTGCAGTCAATTCCTGGGACAGTGTTCACCTCATGCTTCCTTCAGCATGCTCAGGCATCCCTAGCTCTTATGTATATATTTTCAGACCTCTAAAACACTGCTGAACCCTGATTAATTCTGATTAATTGTCCAAAGAGTGAATCAATAATAAATGAGCTAATTACAACCAGTTGTCCCTGTGGGACTGTCACAAGGCTGATAAAGATCAGTCAGTTGCAGGAACAAGCCATCACAGATCCTTACTCTTCCCTAAAGAACAATTTACATTTACACTAAACCTCAAATTGCCACTGATGGATAACATGCTAAATGTACATACCTCAGCCTCTACAAGAATCATAAAATATTTAGCTCCACAATATTGGCCAAAGGAACAGAAAGACAACCACAGTAGAGCCGTGCTCCTGCCCCTTTCTCTACCCCATGAGCCACATGGAGCACATGAAACAGGATAGTAGAGGTGCTGGACCATCTTCAGCCTGCTTCAATCCACAGAAGACAGCATCTCC
>VYZV01005966.1:47337-171471 GCA_013401275.1 Pandion haliaetus | reverse complement strand
GCGCGCGTCTGACATTTTGGGGCGGCAAATTCTTCCAGCAACTTCTTAAAGGGGCCGCCTCTGCAGCCCCCCTCCCCTGCCACCAAGGAAAACCGCGCCACACAAACCCATAACACTATGTTACAAAACTGCTGTATGACATTTAATGATAGAAGGAAAAAACAAGAGTGCCATGCTTGGGCCTCAGGTTTCTCAGCACAGGTTTCATAAGTACTGTTATGCAAATACCTCCAAAATTTTGAAAATGTGCACACTTTCTGTGTTCCCTTTTCATGAAATATCTTAAATTTTTGGGATTAACATAAGAGTAAATTTTAGGCAAGTATTCTTTATTAATAGTTTATAATGGATTTCAGTTTATAACTAACACTAATTAAAAAATAAAAATGTAAGGTAAATATTTCTGAGCAGTGATTTTTGAAATCAGGCCCCTAGTCACGTCAAGTTACATATGCATCTGATCGGCATGGTCAGTATAAAGATCAGGAATTGCGCAGCAATAATTCTTTACAAGAGCTACCAAGGAAATGGAGGAAGTGCTGGACTGGACTCCTCACAAAGAAAATGCTCAATTCTGTAAAAGGAATTATTCACGGTGATCTTATACAAATTGGAAAAACCAGATAGCTGGCAAAATATAGTCAGAGTAAATATCGTTACTTCGTAAATGCCTCAAGGTCCTCTGTTGCCGGGTGCAACCATGATGCAAAATATTACTCTGATTCATTTTTTCTAATGGCACATGTGCAGTAAGAAGGTGGGCAAGTGTTTTGTATTAAAAGTTTCCAAGTGGCTATATATGCTGTATTTAACTGGCCCATAACCAAACTTATGTTCAGAGTTCATGACAGCAAATTTGGTATAAAAGTTTAGATAGATCATAAAAAGCAAAAATAGGAACATTTACCTATATTGTGCCAAACCATAGCAGTTACACTCATTCTTGAAGAGCAAAGAGCGGCTAGCATCTGAAACTGCCATGCAAAGGGTCAAGCATCAACTATACAGATCCCTCAGTTTTTCCCCCAAAAAGGGAAGAAACAAGAATCTGAAAGACTCATTCATTTTTGCAGACCAGGCATCCTTCCAGGCTTTTCTGGAAATGTATATTTTCTTTTACTCAAGCCAATGAAGCTTCATCAAGGAGGTGAAAATCCCTCCTCCCAGTCGGTGCAGCCACTGGGCCTTTTTCCACAGCGAGTGCCCTTTCTGCAGGTGGAACAGCCATTGACGTCCCACATGTCACTCCTCCACTGACAAGCGTGGAGCAAGCAGTGAAGAATTTCCACTGAGGAGTGCAGATCAGAGGGAGTGATTTTCTTCAGCTTGTTTAAGGATTTGAAGACTTTTCCCCAGAGCCTAGTTATCGAGAAAAATAGCAAGAAACAAGAGATGCCACAAACACTTTGTCAACTTCAGATCTTTCTGACTTAAAGATGTTAGAGAAAGCTGTTTCCAGCTACGTCAGGCCAGTGCAATGGTTTTACTGATAGAGTGAGGAGGAACAATATGTTCCAATTCAAATGCATTGTGTTCCATAGAAAGCTGGATTTTGCCCAGAAGAAATCCTACATGAGAACATTTTGACAGCATTAAATAGAGCCTAGCAGGTCAGACTTACCAGCATGTACTGTATTTCCACAGAATTAGAGATGTATAACAGTTCGGTTTGTTGATGTGGCTGGTTATTCAGAACAAACCAAAACCTCTTCAAGATGTGTTTAAAAAGCATAGTAAAATCTGCTGTAAACACAGCTTTCTAAAAAAACACAGCTACTGTGGTGCAGACACGGGGTAAGTATCTCTGTGCCACGGATCAAGGAATCAAGGTGCAGCTTGTGAATTCTCTTTGAGATCACGGACTTTTTGTACGTTGAAACCCTCATGAATATTTGCTGTAAGTCCTTGCCCTGTATTTTTTTGGAGTGGTGGCTACACGTCTGCCTCAGAATAGATTGCTCAGCCAGGACTATCAGCACCAGCATCGATCTTGACTAGGAGGAACAAAATTATAAAGAAACATTTTTCTCCAAGGGTTTTGAAGAACGGAGCAGGGCGAAGGAAAGCAGGAGATGAGATAAATCTCAGGCAGACGAGGGAGATCAGAAGGCATTTGCTTGTACTGCAGGGCACCCTTTTTCCTGCAGGAAAGCTAACAGAGCTGATCATGGGAACACTGGGCTGCAGATCTTAGGAAAAGAACAACTCCGTGCTTCTGGGATCTCAGCTCGGAAAGCAGTCCTAGAAAGACTCCATGCCACAAAAATGTTCCTAGAAACCCAGGTCAGAGACAATCCCTGGACTCTGCCCAGATTAAAACAGTTGGAAGACATGTGGCTGCAATTTGGGGGATACACCCGGAGCGGGCTGGTACATATCCAGGAGGGAGAGGCTGTGACAGTGCACTGTTAATAGCTGTTGCCTTGCAGCACCTGGTAAGTGATTTGAAGACACTGGAGACCGAACAGAGAGTTTCCACAGTGAAGATCTGGTCCTTTTCCTTGGTACTTTACTCACAAAATAATCTAGCCTTTCCTAGGCAAACATCCCCCTGCCTTTGTGGTACACATCAGAAAGCACCCAAGTAAGAAAAAGAAATACTGTTGGAAAACTCTCGTAACAAAATATTCAAGCCACTTGTTTACTTTCTCATGCTTTCACAATGTGAATGAATGCTGGCCATGCACCAAACAGAAAATTGTCATAGTTCTGCAGATATTTTCCCCCATGTGTATTTTTTGCCCATCTAACACAGAGAGCTTGTCTCAACATTTCCATTATATGTCTGTTAGGGTGGTTTGTGACATTTTATTTTCAGAGGGTCAACAAACTTCTCATTTCAAGGGAAACAAAACCAAAACCCAACAAACCTTATCTAATGGGAATGGATATGGATGGCTTTATGCCAGAGAACCTCAATTTTTCTGTTTTCTTGCCATTTTTGGCAAATTATTTGGAAGCAAGATTTCTGCTTGCTAGTATCACATTAGGGAGCACCAAAGGGGTGGCTACAATGAATCTGGCTGGAAAGAAACAAAAAACTGTTTCTGATGTAGCATCCAAAGAGAAAAAACAGCTAAAAATGGAAACAGTGACAGTTACAAGATTATGGATATGTCTTTTGTCTTTTCTCACGGGCTTCCCTGGAGTGGAAGCTGAACAGAATCCAGCTGTCCCAGCTTCAGTGCAGCCTAAAGCTGGTCAAAAATACCCTCCTCGTACCCAAAATCTTCTACTTGCTGCTGAGTTGGTTACAAGACTCACTTTAAGATCCTGTTGATTTTTAAAGCAGTGCTCAATTTAGGCTTCCGTATAACTAAATGAGGTTTTCGTTCTCTGTTGCCCAGGTCATCTTCTGTACTCGGTAGATATTGGGCTGCAGCTTATACAGAAACACTGTAGTGCTATAAATCATTAAGTGTCAGAGTCTTTTCGCATTATGTCCAGCAGCCCTAGAACATACTGCTTGCAGAGATTCAGGAAGCATCAATTCTGTAAATACTGTCACATCAAGGTTAAAAGCATATTTCAACAATAATTTCTTTTCTAATCCTCGTAGCAGTAATTATTTTGGACTTCAATCATAATATGACCCATTATTTTTAACACAGAGAGCATAGTTTTAGATGTGTATGTGTTGCAGCCAAAGTGAAACTGCAAGAAATAAAGGGAAAATTTCCCATACAGGCTGTCACATGGAGTCCTAGGAGACTTTATTTCTGAACTGAAAAGATTTCCCTGCATTTTCCCGGTCTGGTTTGCATGGAACTCACAAGCAGCAATGCTCACAATGCTGCAAGTGCAGAACCTAATATTCAAACAGGCAAAAGCACCCTTTGTCACTGTTCATTGTGAATTCAAATACATTGCCTGAGACATCACACAAGGTCATAAAACCCCACAGCTATTAACTTTTAGACAATAATTACTGAATTTGACATGAACACAGCATACAAAGTCATAGGACTGCAGATAATCAATCAGATTTTTCTGTGAATACAGAAGACAGATATTTCCAAAACCAAACCAAGGGGCAGGCCCAGAGCACATGGGAATGATGTAAAATGAAATTAATGGGAACCAAAGAAAAAGACAGACCTCTCCCACTCTCCCTTTAACATGCAGATGCCTTTTCCAGACACAGGAGCAGCCTCAGAGAACTACTCCAAGCCACACCTGCTCACTCCAGCCTGGGGACCACAGAGGACAGGCTTCAGTCTGAGGGTGCAAGAGAAGCCCACTGCAGGGACTTCCTTCTTGGTTTGGCTGCAGTGTCAACCATTAGGGCTGGCTCAGGCTTTATGCCAAATCCAGGTACCCTGGAACTCAGAGAAGTGTTGACATTTCCCACACAGGCTTTTGGAAGAAAACTAGACCCCAAATTTTGAAACACTTCAAACTGCTGCTAGAACTAAGGTCGTTTTTTTTCCCATCAATTGTGGAAAATCACAACTTGTTATCTATTGGCCTTGGACCAGTAATAACATATTGTGGGTTCCTCTTTGGTGGCCCTGGAGAAAAGATTATCAATGAAGTAAACACATTTCCTGCTGAAAACATTGAAGATTTTGCCATGACAAAATTAAAAATAAAATTATATTGAAAAAATATTTGTGAAGGAATGTGAATATGTGAACACATATACATGGAAAACTAACAAAAAAGGTGTAGCATCCTTGCTATACATAGGTTTTTCCAACTGAAGGGGGGGGCGGGGAAAGAAAAAAAAACCACCTCCCATTTCATACCCACTTCTGAGAAATCATTTCCCTCCAATTCAGGATGACCTTCTGAATCATACCTGGATGTAATTATCCCCTCAAGGACCCAGAAGAAACAATATACCATGGGTGTCACACACAGATGACTAGTCTTTACCTGGCCTGTCCCACTCAGCTTTGCCTTTGCTATTGACAAAACATCACTACAAAAAAAGGTCAAAATAACAAATTGCTAGAATATTAGAAGAAGATATTTTCTAGTCAAGAGATTCATTTTCCCTGCAACATAAACACTAACATATGCTACAACATACCCACAACAAGAAAGCTAAATGTTAGCTTCTTCATAATAAAATTACAAATTTGCCAAAGGTCTGTGCACACTTACATAAACTAACAACACGTGAGCCGGGGAGTCTCACACAAGCACTAGAGCATATGGTAAATTACAGTGGGAAGCAAGGCAAGCCATTAGACCTTCAGATTAATTGTGATTATTTACATACTTGCCTCCTATTATTTCTTTCTCATGTTCTGTAACACTGTCCCAGGCTTCTAAAATTAAAGCAAAACAGTATCAAAAGGCAGCGTTTTCTCAGTGCTGGAGACGGGCTCTGCCAAAAAGCACCCTGAGCACCCAGCACCGTGAATTCGCATGCCAAAGCCAAGCCAGGCCCTTCCTCCCTTGGCGGAGGCGACGCATCCACTGCAGTGCATTTTACAGGCCTCCCCACTTACCCCCACGAGGGAAGATGAGCTTTGGTTGGTAAGCCTCGCTGCCTCCATTTGCTGTTGGTCTACAGACTCGAAGCCAGGCAGACAGCACGGCCCTGTCAGGCCGCAGCTGGGGAAGAGGAACAAGCGGCAGCAGATGGGAGCAGCCCCGGCGCAGGTGCCCGAGCACCTGGCCCAGCCCCAGCTGTCACCACTGTAACTCCCAGCCTCTCCCCTCCCAAGGAAGACGTTACCAACATTGCCATGGGCAAACTGAGAAAAGCAGGCGAAATCACAGCTGGGTTGACTAAAGGGAATTTTGCTGTTCAAAATACAGAGAGGATATCTGCAATGCAGCTCTAGCAGGCCAGTGTATTTAATGAAGCAGCGGCACAGTGGTTTCCGTGTCGTTTGTGCTTTCTGCTAGCAAAATCTCCCTTCCCCCGCCCTTATTTTTTCTTCCTTTTAATGCCTCCAGAGGTTTGTGTGTGAGAGAGAAGACCCTGGCACTTGCAGCTGAGCTTGAGCAGGGGCTTGTCAGCCAGCCATAGCCAGGCAGCTTCGCACTGTGGTCTGTTGCCCTGCCTTTCGCAGCAAGGGAAAGACTCACAATGGCTGACAGTCCCAAAGCAGCGTCTGGATCTGAGCACCCTGGCCTTGGCAGATACAATTCACGGCCCCACTCACCAGACGCCTTCCTACATGAAAAGGGGCAACCAGAGCCTGCTCGGCAATGCGCCGGGCAGCTCAGCAGGCAAACTGATGGTCCTGGCACCCTGACAGAGCGGGCCCAGCTGTGCAACTGTGGGCAGCCCCTTTCCGGCATCCTGCCAGTCTTCCCAAGCTAGCTCTGCAAGGCCGGCCGGCTTCAGCACCTGTCGTCTCACATTAAAGACGGGGACATTTGAGGGACTGAGTGAAATTGAAGCTGCAACCTGACTGTGGCTGAGGCATCCCTCATGGTGCCTCCTCTGTATGGGAGAGCCTGGGCTGCTGTGAGCAGGACCTCGCTTTTCCATGTGTGCGTGCATCCCACCTCTACAGACCCAATGGGCGGAAAGCGCTGGCCTCGTGGCCACCGCCAGCAGATTTCAGCTCTGGCTCTTTTCACCCAAACAGCCCCTTTGAGAGGGTATCAGCTCCGATTTAACATCAGTCAGCTCACAATTGCCTAGCTTTCCAACTTATTTCTTCCTCTTTTCCTTCATACATATATACAGAGAGATACAGATCTAGATATATATTTTAAAAGCCCAGTGATTTAGATGAGCGCAGACATAAAATCAATTCCTGAGCCTATGGTCTAACCACACCTTTGTATGGCTTATAATGGAAAAGTCAGTAGTAAAATTAAAAGTGTTGTTAACTTCCAAACGGCACTTTCTGTTGTTTTATGTTTGGCATAACTGACCAAATGGGACATGTTCACATTTAATGGTGGTTTTATTTATTTTTCCTACAGTATTTCTTTAGTACTTTTTCCTTTTATATGACATATTAATACATAATTCAGTGGGTTTATGTCTCCCTGCACAGTCCGCATGATTTCTTGTGCTATTGAACAGTACTATTTATGACCAAATGGCCAAAATGTCTTTTTTTATTAATCTTTTCTGGTCATGGGTTTGTTTGTTTGTTCTTTTGTTTTCTTGCCATTTTCTGAGCCTGCCAGAGTGCTCAACTCCCCCATTTCACTGTCTGGAACAGCTTACTCCAAAGGGTCAGAATTTGCCTGTTTACCAAGAAAAGTCAGTTGGCCAACAGAGGTTGGAAATACAGCAGAGGCATCAACGTTCACAGAGCTGCTATCAGTAAAGGTCCTCTTGCACTACTGTGGCACATGAGGGGACACATGTGAGCCAGATGCCCCCTTTAAGACCAGCAGCTCCATTGCCCATTCCCAAGAGGGCCATCCCTAGGCACCAGTCCCCCTCAGTCTTGCCGGGGTACTGAAACCAATGTAGCACCGCAGCTGCAAGCCCTGCTCAGCAGGCAGGTGGCCAGACTGCATGCAGTAGCCTCAGTGCAAAGAAAAAAAGCACCACCTCCTTTGTAAACATTTGTTTCAAGCATGTCCCACTTGGTTATCTGTGTCCAGTGTGCAGTTTTTAATTAAGTAATTATTTTATCAATAGGTTAAGCACTCACTGAATCCAATCATTATATCACCACGCAGTCAGTACATGGTGTATATCCTTAAATGTCATTTCTGGGATATTTTCCATCTGTACATCCTCCTCGGGCAATAGCAGAGGACATAGAGACCTTCATTATCCCTTTGATGGACTACAGACATCCTGCTTGTTAGTCTATTATCTAACTGCTTATCAGTCACATTCTCAAGCTCTCATTATTTTACTTTCACACTGCTGTAATTAGCCTCTGCATTTTTCAGGCACTCAGAGCCTTGCTTCAGCCTACACACACAGATTGTACAGAAAGGAGGTTCAAATACTGATGCCATAAACACAAACCTTTTTAAAGGTGACCTGTAAAGGACTGCTGATAAAAGAAGCTGGGAAGTAGTTTCTTTTGTGTTTTTTTTTCATTTCCTTTGGGTATAGTCTGCTTCTCCTCTGTGCCCTTTGAATGTTGCCAGGGAACAAATCCTGCTCACCTACCTGGTGCAAATAATTTCATTGATAGAAGGTAGCTACTAACAAAAGGTGAGCAGGATTCAGCTGGACTCAGGTAAGGAAAATGCTTCCTTTCTTGTTCCATTCCTTGCAGGTATCTTTTCTCTCTTTTTTTCCGTATTTTTAAGGGATGGTCTCAAATGAAATGTTGTTCTTCAGAACATGCCTTCCAACCTAGAGACAACAAGGGGAATTATTTGAAAACAGTAGGGAGAAATCTATCCACTGCTTTCTCCAAGGTCTAAGGTTTCCTTCTCAGAACCAAGCTTTTAAGATAATAAGATATGATGCTGGACAGTCCACTGTACCGTGAAAGGCCTGCAATGGTAACAGCAAACAGGAACGTACAAGCAGGACTTTAATTATTGACAATGGAGGAGGAGCTGCTGCCTTGCAATCTGACTGTCCACCAGCAATCTCTCTCCATTTTCTTCTGGAACAGCGGAAAAACTAATAAGCAAAATATGCTGCTGCTAAGGAACAGGCTGATCATCAGCACCATGAACTCACAGTAAACAAGAAACCCAGGAAATTAAGAGCAGCCATTTCTTCACAAGTATTGCTCCTCTAAGGAGGTTTGATTCTTGTGAGGTCCATTCCCAGGGTCTTGTGTCTTTCTTTTGGATCTACTGGCTTCTTCTGAAATAATTTCTGAGTTTTCCCAGTATCTCGCCAGTTCCCAGGGATTAAGTCTCAATGTAGTTTTCCTCTCTCGGTCCAACCCACCTGCATCTTTCAGTGCATCGTGCCTCCTGTTCTCCCCACACTGGAGCTCACCCCAGTTTATATAATTCTATGAGCTGATATCTCAAGTATTTCTCTCCTTGTGAAATTGAAGCAACCTCCAGCTCATTTCATCAGCTATGTGTCACCTTGTTCAGCAATAAGCATCTGCCAGCGCAGAGAACAAGCTGCGGAATACAGATAAAACCATGAGATTAATTCAGTTTTACCTCTCTGTATTTCAGGAAAAAAAATAATATTTATTATTTCATTTATATAATGCATCCTCCCTACCACATTCACTGCTACCTTTCTATTGTTAATACTATCAAAGGTAGTGACCTATGTCTGGGCATTCCAGCTCCGTGTTGCTCAAATTTTAAATGGTTTTTATGAAAGCCACTTGCATAGATGTAATTGTGGTTTGCCAGGGAGGTCTCCATTAAAAATATCAAATCCAGGGGTTTCATCACTCTGCCATAAAAATTTACCCCAGGCTGAACACAGCTAAAAGGTACTCCTTTTCCCACACCAATGCTCTGCAGAAGCACAGTATTGGCCTCAGTTTATCACCCCTTCACCTTCAGTATGCTGCTAGAGACCTTTAGAATTAGATCAGCCAGCAGGCCCTGCAGCAGGGTGACCACTACCTCCCCATCTAAGATCATGCATTTAGTCTCCCATAACTTTGCCCAATTTTACCGTTGAGGCTTAAGACTTTGGGGAGGTGAGTTGCTGCACCTTAGAAACTGAAAAGCAGTCTTAAAATTTTCACAAAGGTGATTTCAGCTGTTGTCACAAATTACATAAGAGAAAACAGTATTGTTTTGCCAGTAACGACAATGGTCCCTTCCTCTTGCATTCCTCCTGCAAAAAGTGCGGGACTGCTCCACTGAGAGACCGTAGGCGTACCCTGTGTTTTACTGCAGGGATCAGTTGGCTTGACAGAGAGAGAGAAAAGCATCACCCAGGAATGAGAGAGGTGCCTTTTGCTATTACCATGAAAATCCACACACATTTGGCCAAGTTATAAACCACAGGTGGTCACCAACTGTGTGTTCCTCATTTTCTGGATGCCTGACTTGAAACCCTGGGGGCTGATTTGCAAAGTGCTGAGTGCTGGAAGCTGTAATTGAAGTCTCTGGGAGCTGTGCTTTGAACGTATATTGAGCTATAAAAACACTAAGTACTCAGAAACATCAAACTGGGGCCCCAAAATCGGTGGATCCTTTGACCCTAATCTCCCTGTGACTCAGCTCCCCATCTGTAAAATGGGAATACTGTCACCCTCTTGTCTCACAGGGGTGCTTGTGAATTCAAATCCATGTGTGTCTGTAAAGTGCTCAAATGCTCTGCTGAGAGAACAGCTAAAACACTGAAGAGCAAATCAATAATTTTGTATTCAGTACAGTGTTTGGGTGGTGTGAGGTAAATAAGGCCTGGGCCACACTTTGAATGATATGGCCAGCTGTCTCTGAGCATCATGCAGCACAAGAAAAAAAAAAAAAAATATATAAGCTTATGTAATTAAAGACTGTCTTGTAATGTGTTTACACGGGGGACCAGACTTGCGGTTATGTGGGCAACTTTAGCTTTGGCATTTCCAGAGCAAGAAAAATAACATTGCTACTGAGGGACGGTGTACAGTGAATTGCTGACACTCAACATCGTGCAGGAGATAGGTGAAAAGTGCAATGATAAATACACAAAATGTGTAAGTTAAAGATCATTATTCAGGTGGCAAAGCAGAGCTAGGACATGCTGGAATGAAGGATGCCTGCAGAGCCTTTACTCACTGCCTCTGCATTAAGATACCACTCTTAATTACATAATCGTATATTTTGCCTTAGGAACCCTTGCCTCAGCACAGACAGCATTTCTTCAATATTTTGTTTGTATTCTTCTATGTACTTGCTTAGCTCTTACTCTGCTGCACATTATTCAGTCCCTGCTATGAAGACAGAACTATTAACTTCTATGTGAGTTCCTTATGGCTCTGGCACTAATTCACAGTTAATTTACTTCCACGGTACATAGAAGCAAGTCACGGGGATATTAAGCCAAAAGGAACCGCTAATTTGGGACTCAATTTGATTTTTCAGAGGGGGCGGAAGGCTTTACCAATCGATGCGATGGCTATTTGCTTGTAGCAGACAAACCCTGAAACTCAAGGACCTGAGATGCTGTTCCAGGTACTCTGGAGCAAGGAGGGAGGCATTTGCTGTGATGGACACAGATAACTCTGTATTTACTGACACAACATGTGACCTTCTTGCTCATTTCTGCTCTAATCTGTCCAGCCTCTCCCTCACAGTCCCCTTCTCTTCACCAAGGTGCTTCCTTCCTCCGTTCCTCAGGCACATAAACACAGGCAATTAATTCCTGCCTGGCAAGCCAGGTCCCCAGCTCCATCCCCTGTGTATTCCTCAAAACCTACCTGATCCTGCATATGCTGCCCCAGTCTCCTTCCCAGCAGCATTTTGGCTCCCTTTTCTGAGCTCCTCTCTCAGCCTCCCTCTCCCCTCTAGCTTTACTTCTCCTCTTCTTAGGACATCTTGCTGTCACCTGAGAAATGTTTACTGAGCTTATATATACTGCAGATTTTAAAAAAATTAAGAATTTGGCTAAATTTTTCAAATCATCAGAGAGAGATGGAGAAGATATCCCTCTAAAAACAACGCAAGCCCCCACTCGAATTACTATCTTTCAGTCCTGACTGGTAGTGGTGGGACTTTGCAAAGAAAAGTCACAAGAATTTAGCATGTACTTTTCCCTTAACCCTGCTATAATTTGGTTTTCCTGAGAATTATGAACTTCATTCTGCAACAGACACCCAGCAGAGAAAATTTCAGCCCAAATCAACGTTTGGGGAATAAATATAAATATATTAAAAAAAAAAAAAAAGAAAAAAGAAAGAAAGAAAAAGCTTTCTAATAAGGAAAGATAGGCAGATTTTGCATCCCCACCAGTTATTTATGTGATAGAACCTTCCAAGTCTCAACTGTGATGTAAAAAGCAGATTTTGGAAGACACTTTTTGGGGGCTCACATAGGCGTGTTATGCAACTTATGAACAGATCCATTTTCTTTACTGAGCTTTGGTACTTTACTACTGCACTGTGTGCCTGGAGCATCCTGAATATAATATGTTATAGGGTGAATGAAGTTGTTGCCTCTTCCAGAAAGTGGCTGTGAGAAGAAAAAAAAAAAACAAAACAAAACAAAAAAGGGCAGAAGGGGTGGGAGAGGGAAGAAATAGAGTTTCTTTAGTAGCTTCAATGTAGCTAGCCAGCAGGATTCAATGTCACTGGAGAGCAGCACAAGTGTTTTGCCCCATGCTAAAATGATCACACCTGGAGCCTTTCTGAATGGATCTCTATGCTACAGATGCTGTAAAATACAGTGTATCCTTCCTGTTAGCTTAAAAAATAAATACACACACAGCCCCCCTCATTTATTAACTCAACAACTTGTTCTCCAAAGGTCATTGTGATCCATATTCAGCTCTTCTGACAGAGCACAACTACAATACTGGCAAAGTACTTGAGATGAATTCTAGTAGTGAAGAAAAAAAAAGTCCAAGTTATTCTTTTTTCCACAGGATGGATAATAAGAGCAGTGTGAAACTCCAGGCTTAAAACTTTTCACAAGTGCAAGTAAAATTTCCTGTTCTGCTTGGGTCCATGAGGAGAAGTCTCCTACTAGTCTAAATTTCTCTTTTAAATTAATGTTTTATGTGGGAAAGATGGCCTTCAGATCTCAGAGGGAAAATCCATCAAACTGCAGATCCCCGAGGCATCCAGCCCCATGTGGTCTTTGCCCATGGGCTCGGACCCAGTCAGTCTCCAGCCTCAGCCACAAACAAGGCATAGGCAAGTCTGTTTGGCACACCAAAGGGGTAGGAAATTCCTCGGATGAGGTCAGGTCCTGATACTTCCAGCCACATCAGAAATATTTCATATGTTGCCTGTCTAAATCCCAAGCAATTACACCAAGTCAGAAACTAGTGGCCAGCCAGCTAGGCCAGATATCTATTAAGCCCAGGCCTGGCTTTCCCTTACCCAAGTTCTGTGATCACCAGTTGTGGCCAATTCTGGGGGAAGATTTGGGCTGCCGGCAGTGGCCTGGCTGCCAGTGCATCACCTGCAATGGCTGTTCACAAGCAATAAATAGTTTGGGTGTTCAGAGAGGAAATGCAGGTGAGAGACAGGAGGCAGCAAGGGAACAGCTTGGCACTACTGCATGGTGTGATGTGACGGCAGAGAAAGATTACTTAACTGCACAACAGATCAGTAAGTCAAGTTTTCTCTCTTTCTGCTATCTTCTTGGGTTTTGCTTTTGTTAAGTTGGCTACTTACCCCCGTTATAGCTGTTTGCTGTTCCTATGGTTCAACTCAAGAGATGTCTTATCAGCCTTCTGCTACTTATTCAAGTTACACAAGTCCCACCACGCTGAGGCTTGTCAGATAAGGACAGAAAGGGAAGGAGCCTAAAGACAAGCACAACACAAAATGAGTGGATGCTTTGAGTAATCATTTCCTTGCCTTGTGGAAAATAGTAACCCCTCTACCCTCCAACCCCGTGTCAAAATTTAACCCTGGAAATAGAGATTTTACAGAAGGAAAAGCACTTAAATAGCCAACTGTTTTGATGCTTCACTTCTCCAGAAATGAGCTGTTGTTTTTTATATTATACCACATCTGTCTTCTAAATCACAGAGCAATATTAACATCTAGCTTTTGCCATAAATTATGAACATCTAAGTAATTTTCCTGAATTTTACAAGTGGAATTATCACCATTTCTCAATATCTGTCTCTAGCGTGTATACTGATATATGTATTTTACTTTTTTTTCTCTCCACAAAAAGAAAAAAAGAGCAAGCACTCAAAACTATCAGAACAAAGATGAGCTGCTATTAACATTACTTTTAGACTAAGCAGAAGTTTGTGATTTTAGATGCCATTCCCCTTACCCCATCCCGCACTCATATCGCGTAGAGGTGATATTCGTCTAGCAACAAAAAAAAAAAAAAAAGAAAAATAAGGGGGGAGGGAAGAAAACACCACATCTTTGAGAAAAATTTTACAGCACTCTGAATGATATGTGCGCTTTTTATGTTTATGAAACCACCATCTAGCAAAAAATAGCAGCCTAATATTTTGACACGAAGGTCATTTGAAAGTTTTACTGCCTGCAAGCCCGATCCATTTTGTTGACAAAAGGCTCTCTCGGGGCTTTTTAAGGTGCCCCAGCCTGCTCGACTTTCTCTCTGTCTAGCATTTCTATTTCCCCTCCTCACCCCCTCCCACCAGACTAATTACCAGCTCATTAAGGCTGTCCTAATGAATTATGTTACAGCATTAAGAAAGGGCTTGGAATAAATGCTCATTTAGGTATGGGAGGAGGGACAGAGTGATTACTACTTTTGTCAACCTTGCCAGTTGAAGCTAACTTGATCTGCCCACACTCAACACCCAGACCTCCTGCCTCACCCCCCAGCCCCCAAAATCATAAATATTTCAGCTGAAATGAATTTTAGATTGATATAAACATGCTCTTGGGAGGAATTGGCTTCCTAATGCCACAGAAAGAGAAACGCTCAGGAAGGTTATACTATGTGCATGTCTGAGCTTGTGCTCTATGAGCTGCGCTGCCTGCACCTGCAAAGGGTTGAGGAGTAACAGGGGGTGTGGGATATTCTCTCCTCTTGTTTAGCATGGTCAGGCAGCAAGGCAAACGGACTCAGCACTGGCCAGCATTTATTAATTAAACGCACTTCTGTCATATTTTAGATGACTTACAAAGCTAGGCACAACAGCTTCCATTTAACGTCACTCCACACTGTATAGTGAAATTGTTCACGTTTCTCATACTGAAGAGCAGCATCGGCTCCACAAAGAATTCTGCGACCCAGTCAAAACCAGGAGCTGCGCAGAGGAGTGAGAGTATCCAGTTCACAGGTCAGGGCTGGAGTCTTAACAAGCTGCTTTCTCAGCCAGAGCTTTATCAAAGACCCCTCACCAGCATCTGCTCTCGGCTTGGAAACTTGAAGCACTAATGTGTTGTCTCATTTTTGAAAGGCAAATCTTGTATCTTATTAAAATCTTGCTATTCTTCTGTTAAACAGGTATAGATTGGTACCTGGACTTTGGCTCTGGCTCACCAGAGGGATTTTACAGTCTGCAACACCCCTCCTGCATGTTTGCTTTTCTCCCTGTTGGGTCTTTTGATGTAAGTAGGTGTAACTCACTGCTGAAGAAATGCAAAGACAATGTTGCCAGAAGTCTTTCCCTGAGACAGCGATGATAAAAAAAAAAAAAAAAAAAAAAAAAGTGGTGCTTCAAATAGGCCTGAATTTCCTCAAAATACACTACCAAGATTAATTTTCACTACATGCATGTGAGGTTTTCAGTTATGGTCAAGGTAGTAATTTGCACACACTTTAAAATTGGGTCTGTAACTGATAAACCTATGCTAAATATACAAATTAACATAATAGCTGAACATGAGACAGATAAGAATTTATTCTATGCTCGTGGAATAATCCATTTTTTGAGAGCTCTAATTACTTTCTGATTTTGGTGAAGAATCATTAAAAGCAGATCAGTTTATACAGTGGCCTCTGTATTACTGTGCTTATGTATTACTTTTTTTTTCCAAATGCTTCTTCAGAAGAAGTCACAGACAGCAGACAATGCTCATTTTTAGGGAAATCTTTCAACTGTGCCATATTGCATTTTTAATGGCTTCATTAGCACCAAGCAAGAGTAAATATACATGCAAGCCTATGAGCTGACATTTCCATGCAGACCTCAAAACCTTTTTAGCAGCAAAGGTAATAATTTAAGCTGTCTCTTGAAATAAGAGGCCACACCAATCCAGGGCTTTTGTACTTTAAAACCTGTCAATAACTGGCTACTTTTTAGCGAGAATTAAACTGCCTTTAGGCAGCTTGCACACCTAAGAGCAGCTACTTTCTGGCTGGAACTGGACTGCAACACACTTTTTCTTTTTATTAAAAAAGAAAAAAAAACCCCACTCCCTCCAGGATTTAGGAGATGCTACAAGCTACCCTTTCTTTTCTACCCATTCATCAACTTCTAGTCATAAAAATTAATAATAATTGCATGAAAACTTGTGCATACAACTCCCTGCATTACATAGACCCAAGTATGTATGTTGCATAAACAAATAGAAAATATTAGAGAGGCATTTTCCACGCTAAGAGACAACCTAGCAGCCAAGCAGTAGATTATTCTTATCACACTTTTGCAGTAAAGCAGGAGAGAGAAGGCGCAAGCACATAAGGCAATTTCTGCCAGAGCAGCAGATGACAGAGCTGTTGCAGGACAAACAAAAAATAAAGTAAATTTTCCTTTCTTCAACACATCTCTCCCTCCACCCAAGTTTCTTGACTTTTTTGTTTGTTTGTTTTAATTTGGCCCTTTTTTTTTGTCTATTTTTCCTTCCTTCTCCTTTAAAAAGACAAAGGAGTGGCTGATAGGGAAAGGGAGGAGTGGTGGGGGAAAATGTCCTCTCTCTCTCCCCTTTACGGGGTAGGTACAAGCATGCCAGCAGTGGAGGGACAGAAGCCGGCCGGCTGGTCCCCAAGAGCAAGGCAGGCAGGTGAATTGGGCAGTTCCAGTATCAGCTGGGGCCATCAGCACATCCCACTGCCTATCAGCCCTGTGTCTGGCAGCTGGGGAGATACATTTAGATAAAGCAGCCAGCAATTGTTGATAACAAGTCCCTCAAATGTCAGGCAGCACAAAGGGCAGCATTGATTGCTGCTGTACAGCCCGCCTTTCCTTTTCTTTGGTGCTCTATTTTCCCCCCTCTTTTTAATATAGCAAAGACTCTGGCTGGGATAATCTGCCTGCAGAAAAGGCCATTGTGCTGCTGCACGCATTGTGTTATTCACTAAATAGAATTTATCAATGTTTCTCTGATTCCCTTTCCTTTCTCCTCCTCTTCCCCTCCATCCCTCAGCTGCTACCCAACCCCTTCTTCATGGAGGTGAGCCTGATCCAGCAAGGGACAGACAACAAGTCCTACATCAGACATATGGGCTCTTTGAAATCTACAGTATAGATTTCTTCCTCTCTCCCACATCTTTGGATGGGTGCCTGAAGCTAACACTCAACTCGGCTTTCATTTATTTCTGACACAGAACAGACATAGCTGACATTTTGGGGCCATTTCATCCCAAAAGTTCAGCTGATCTGAAAACACAAAGTATTTTGAATCTCAGGCATTCAAGACCTTCTCTCACTTGAGCTACCCAGTCTAGCCCTGGCAACCTACAAAGATCCAAGCCAACTCCTTGATATACATAACCACATTTGGCAGAGGCTACTGCCCTGGCCTGGGACACCCCATCTTCTGCTCCAAGACAGAGCCCCGACTTCATGACAAGATGCAGCTCCAGCACCAGACATACAATGTAAAGGCATGAAATGAAGGTGCATTTGACATTAAAAGGCTCCTGTGCTCCAATTGCTCATGCCTCTAGTGGTTTTCTTTGATTTTTCATCCTCAGATTGTCTTTCCAGAAAATGGGAATAATGTATTTCCTGCTCCCACATCCCTGCAGTGGGCTGCAGCAGCCATCCAGTTGGTGTTTACAAAGCAGCAGAAATCATCAGTAGGCCCCCAGAAAGTCAAGTAGTGACACATTTCTAGCCCATTGTCCAGGACTCTCCCTCACCACAGGTCCCTTCTTCTCCATGCCTGATGGAGGAGAAAGAAGATCCAGTCTGCAGCACAAGAAGGGGCCTCAGCACTCAGGCATGCTCGCTACATTCACATCAACATGCCCCCCCTCTCACTGTCTTTTAAACTGATGTGAATTTAAAGCCAAATCTCTGCTTCAATAATGAACAGACTGTTCCCAGCTATAAAAAAAAAAAAATTACAATCCCTGACACTTTATAATCATCATTTTAATTATTATAATTTTAGAACTCATACTTCACCAATAATAGGGCTCAAACAAGAAGTGTGGTGTCCCCAGAGAGATAAATGACAATGGGTTTTGTCTCATATGCTTGCTATAATTACAACTATTTGATCTGATGCAGTTTTACGCTTTTATATTTTCAGCATTGGTGTTTTGAATGTAAACCTCTCTGAGAGTCCTCCTGAGGCCTGGAGGATTATATCCGGCCGCCCGTGCAGAGGCATTTCCAATACTCTGGGCTCTTGTGCAAGAACGAGGGGTTTGAAAACATCCACCTTGCGCAACCACAAAGGTGGCCATGAACGGCATCCCTGGGCAGCAGCTGCTCTGCAGGGAGAGCAGGATGCTCCTAGGGAAGGTGCCCAGCACCAACAGCTTTGTCAGCTCCCAAAAGCTAAGTGTGCAAGATGAGTCCTCAGGGGACACACAACATGGGCAGGACGGTGACGTGGTGGACCTGTCCCTTCCTTGCAGCAGGGAATAACATCTTTTTCCATATTTACCGGGCTAAGGCAACATGTCTGGCCTCCGTCAAACCAAAGGTCTGCCTCACCAATCTCTAACAGCAGCTGCTGCCTGGGACCCAGCGTAGGCATCACCACGTGATTGGAAGCACAGGGGCAAGCACAGAGTTGCACTTCTGTGCTATATCCTCCCGGTGTCTATCTGGAGATTGCACCTGCAGCTCTGTTCAGAGCTGCTTAGCTGTTCCTGATGAATTTTTCTACCCTGAATTTGTCCTAACCTTTTTGAAGCCAGTTTTGCAGTACAAGTAAAAGTCAAGTGTATCCCTTTCTAAAAATAAATACTAGTATTTTGATAGAAGAAAGGAGGATTGACAGAAAAAAAGAAAAAAAAGGCATTTTCCCCACAGAAATGGGGGTTGGCAGTTCCTGTAGCACAGTGATCTTTCATACTTTTTCCTTCAAGTCTGGAAGTGAAGGGGACAGGAGAGACACAGCTTCTTTGATCAGCGTCATTCACTCTGGAGAATGGAATATTGAATTCCTTTTGCAGTCGGGCTGTGCTTACGCGCTTTTGAGTCTGGCTGCAGTTTGTGGGCTTTGTGAAACATGAGCATCCCTCCCACCTCCCCTCCACCTTTCTTCCCTGACATAGGGATTTTCAAAGGGCATCATACTGCCTGACCTGAGAAACAGGATGTTCTAAAATGTCCCTGGCCATTGATCAAATACACGTGGGCGTGCAGGGAAATTGGGCAGAAGTACTGCAACTCTTAAATGGGAGGGCTGTGTTCTCACCCCAAGCTCATGGGTAGAAGATGCTGGAGAGAGAAGACATAGCCATGTACAGCCCAGCTATAAATTCAGCAGAAATCTCAGTTGCCAAAGTGAAAGAACCTGAAGAAAAAAAAAAAAAAATCTATTCAACCCTTACAATTCAATTTTTGGCAAGGGCCAGTATTTTCAGTTATCCTGAATGCCTGTTAATGCTGATATAACCAAGTCTGCCAGTGTTTCCATCGCAAACCACAAATTTCAGTAGCATCTAATACTCTGCCATGCAAATGCATGGCCTGCAGTGAAACTTGGCAGATAAAGGTTCAGCTGGAGAAAGGTTTTAGAATTATCTTTGTTTAAAACAAAGTTAATTAAATTTGGGTTTAAGCAGAGTTTCAACCATTTTTAAGTTACAGAATAATGCCAGAAGTTAATTACACCTTTTATCCAAAGATCTTTACGTACTGAGGCATCAAGCAAGCCACAGAGCACATTTGGGATGTTCATTCCCCCTTACCCTCACCCCAGAGCAGGACCAGGCAGGAGCTGGCCTGGGTCTCCATCAAAGATGCTGCCCGTAGCTCTTCGTGCTGCTCTGCAATATCCAACTGTTTCAGCAGCCACTGTGGACAGATAGCAGGGAGCACAGAGTCAGCACCATGTGGGTCCTGATGGCTGTCCCTTCTCCTGCCCCCACCCAGAGCACCCCCTCCATTCAAGAAGACTTGCTACATATTCACTGTATGCTGAACCCCTGCTCTGCGCAGTTCTATATTGTCCAGGTGGAACAGAGCACAGGATAAACCAAGGCCAGGGAGTTTAAATGCCTCAGTTAAATTGCACAGTAAATTAAAGGAAAAAAAAAAAAAATCAGGAATATAGTGCCGTTGTGAGTTCCAGTCAACTTCTGTACTAGGGAGGGAGATATTGCTCCAGAGGCTCTCATTTTAAAATGTATCTCTTCCCCAAGCTGAAAATCTAATCAATTCATCCATACTGTGGACTAATTACTTCTGCTATTTTGTATTGCGGTGAGGACAGGGAGGGAACAAAATATATTTGGTCTGCTCAAGAGTGGCTGCTCTACCACACACAACATAGAAAAATGACTATATTTTATCAAGGCATAAAATTGCTTTAAGAAACTGAAATAAGAAAAAAATCATTTGGTGCCAAGAGTGGAAAAAATACCACCATGACAAGATACTTTCTAACAGTACTCAGCACCAAGTTTTATAAGGACAGATCCATCTTCTCCCTGTTTTATAGCTGAGAAAACTTGAAAACTTGAAGCGGTTTTGGATTGCCCCAGTTCAGGGACTTAAAAAGTTCAAATTTCAGTTCAAGCTGACTCCAACCCCATCTCCCTGTTTACACCCAGCCCTTGCTGGTTATCTGACAGTGGGACAAACTGTCTGTTGGACCTTTTGCTCTGTACACAAGACTACAGCCATGAGAAAACCACAAGGACAGAGGAGAGTTTCAAATATCTGTGTTTGCTTATCAACAAGGAGAAGATAAACACAACACAGAATTTCTGCTTCTCAGGAAAGACACCAGCAGCCTCCCCGACAGCACCAGACTACTCTGAAACCTCACTGGAGCTGCAAGCCTTTTACATGCACACCACCCAACAGAAGCCATGCTAGCACCACTCAGCAAGTATTGGATTACCTTGATTTTGTGCAACTCCTTGCTTATATGCTTTACCCATGATTCAGCTTCCCCCACTGACAAAAGCTGAAACAAGCCATTGAACCCAAATTTCTTTTGGGAAACAAGCCTGAGCAAATTTAGGTAGGGCAGCCCTTCAAGAGCAGTCTTTTTGTCCCTTCAGGAAAGCTGTCCACTGACATTTGATAGGGACAAACAATGATGCCTCCACAGGTACCTGTCCTGCAAGGAGCTCAAACTACTTCAGAGTGAGCTGTACGAATACTTTAGTTAGCCCTATGTAATTACAGTAGGGGAAAGTCTTAAAAAAAAAAAATTATGTGGATTAAACCAGGGCAGGGCCTATTCCTTCGTGTGTGTGAGTGATCAGGGAGTGCTGATGCTGGCTTGCACAGTGGTGCACTGGTTCCTGACTGGGACCTCCACGCTTTACTGTCATACAGGTAACACGAGTAACAACGTCCCAATCTCAGCAGCCTGTGGTCGGGCACCTAAAGGCACTGGTGTGATTTGGGAACTTGGGCTCATTCCTCTCTGACACCTCTTGCAGGCATCTCAAAATTCCCATTGTATTTACTAATTAGTTGCATTTTAACCTTTTTAATTGTTTCCAGATATTACCACACAGCACAGAGGAAGGCCTGCTGAAGAGCATGGTCCTGACAACATTATGAACAGGGCTCTAGATTACTGAGCTACTGGCAGGAGGATGGGACGTTGTGGAAGACACCAGCCCCAAAGGCCCCACTGACGATATGCAGCAACAGCTAGAAGATTTCATGACAATTTCTTGAGTCCTTGTGGAATTCTACTGCCAAATCCTGCCAAGCAGCACCAGCAGTGGCACAGCACAGCCCTGAAATACTGCCATGGCCAGTGCCAGCAGCAGAGCTCCAGGGGTGGTGGCAAGTTACTTTCCCCAAATCCATTTACCACTCACCTGCACTGTAGGGTGCTCCCATCTGAGACCCCCAAAGTGAGGAATTGCCCGACCACCTCTGCCTCCCATTGCTTTTGCTCCAGTAAAACCATTCTGGGCATTTCTTACCCCAAGGGGTCAATTTCACCTTTTTGCCTTGTGCCACGCAGGGCTGGGCAGGAGTAGCACAGAGGACACCGAGTGGCGAGCGGAGTTGTGCATAGTTTAGTTGAAGCCCTACAAAAGCAGTCTTAAGACAGGTGCCATCACATCACCTTACACAAAACAAACCCTGAACTCATCCAGCGCAACTTCTGCAGCTCAAAGACATGAGTTGCAGGAGTTCCTTCTATTTGTGGATATTTGAAAGACATACATAAGCTGTGAGGCCATTTGCAGACTCAAAGTGTACTAACATGTTCAAAATGCTAATACAAAAGGACAGGGAGGTACTCAGAAACATCTCATTTTGTCTTTGATGGGCTATACATACCATATGGGGCTATAGAGAATGACCATGAGAAAAGAGGTAGTGAAGAAATCAAGAGCACAGCTCTGAAAAGTTGTATAAAAATATTATTTATGGTCTAAAATTATGTTGGGTCTCAGAAGTAAAAAAAAAACTAGAGGAAATCCATACCTCTACAGGTTATTAAAGGGAGCAATTAGGCAATCAGAAAAGGGGAATTATTGAAGACTTAACTGGTCAGCAGAAGCAGAGTGTGAGAAACCTGAAAGGAAGCAAATCCTTTTTCCTCCCCTGTGAGAGCAAGGAAGGAGGAGGAAGTAGCAAAGGGAGGAAGCAAGGCAGCAAGCTAGCTCACTGAGTAGACCCAGAATCCCAAGGAGTCAGAGATCAGACTACATTTTCATTTCGATCCACATGCTTATATGGGATTTTTACTCAGGTGGAGGGAATGCATGAATTTTTGACCCATTTTCTAGTCCTTTTTACTGCTCTGGTGCATAAAGTTTCTACCATCACAGTGTCTTTGCAATGACAGCTGGCTTGGGCTTTCCCTCACATGTCTGCTCACTCCCTCACCACCATTTGAGTAGCTGTCACCCTCTTCAAATGCCTCCCCAGCCAAGCAGGGATCTGAAGTTCTATTTGTGTCTCTCTCATCTGCAGCGCAAGTGCTAGATATTGGAAACAATGCACTAAGATCAATTGTATGAAGTAAAAAAAAAAAAACAACCACACCACAGAAAATAAACATTCAGAAATAAAAAAAAAAAAAAAAGCGGGCAGGTTTAACAATACACATGAACAAACACAAAGAATTATTCATTTTGACTGATTTATTATAAGTTGGTAAAAATGCTAATGTTTGCAGAGAGACAATGCTTTCATAAATATATATAAGAGAAACGAATTTTTCATCTCTAATCAGGATTGATTTAGAAAGCAGTTAACATGCTTCTCTGTCTTACAGCCTCCTCTTGAATCTGATACCTAATCCAAGTCTCAAATGCAGAGAGGCAGAATGCAAATGATCCAGGTAAAAATGCAAAAAGCAGCAGCAACTCTTGCCTGTGGTATTGTAGGAGTTGAACCACTGTAGCAGATCCTACCACCTAATGAGCAGGAAGAAGGGGAGCTCCCACCTCCGAGATACAGGCTTCCTTAAAAGAATTTGGCATCAAGGCTGCAGCTCGCAGGCAAGAATTCGTTCTCAACCCCCCTCAAGGAACTGGATGAAGCCAAGCTTTGAATGTCAGGCCCTGTCATTGTAGGCACAGCACAAATGCCCTGCAGTAATGCCACCACTAAGGCAGCACTCAGTTGTCAGAGCACCAGCAGCACAGTATGTAAGAAAACCAGCAAATACGACAGCACTTGAATATGAATCTGGAGACAAAGCAGAAACTGCAATCGACTGAGAACACACAAGTCAAGACTGAGAAAAATAACAGTTTGCAGAGGGCTTTTTAGTGCTGTTGCAGTAACTCGTTGTTGGATGCCATGAAAACGAAGGACTCTGCCCAGGCTGCAACAGGCCAGGCAAGGCTGGGCTTTCAAACAGCAGCTCAACAAGCAGGGACACAGCCAGCACTGATCTTTGATCAGTCCTGCCCAGGCACCCTCCAAAATACAGACCTCTTGGACACTTTAGGACATGATTCCTCTCAGCTAACTCTGGCTATATAAAGGGTAAGCACGTAAGAATAAACAAGTAATCTAAAGCTTTCTCTGTAATGAAGAAAGAGCAAATCACCTTTGGATAACAAATCATGCTGCTTATTTTAGAAGTCCTTCTAAAAAGGCCAAAGTTACCATCAGGAGATACCCCTCTTTTAGCTATGGAGAGTGCCTAGACAGCTGACTTAGGCCTGAATGATGATGTTTTAGATGGCAAAAGTCATTTTAGAGGAATCCAAGCCTAATTATTGAGCTTATGTTCTGACTGGGCCTTTTCATTGAAATCCAACTCACATAACGGTTTCCCTTATGCAAACATCCAATAAAATACAAGAAAGAATTATAATCTTACTCTAAAATTAGAGATTTACCTTTCTGCTTTTTAGTGCTTTTTTGCACTGTTAAAATGGGAGATAGGGAGGGCTCCTACGTTCTATGCAGTTTTTTGTGCTCTGTGTGGAGCAAACCAGCTCCACACATCAGACATGTAACATATGTTGTTTACATAACACTTTCAGCTGTGTTGCTACTCTCTCTGAACTCAATAGTCCCCAAAAATTTGGGTTCTTGCAAATTGTTCTATCAGGAGGAAGCATTTTACAGTAAAGCCTGGTATCTGTTACAGAAACCCTGCTATCTGACAAGGAACACCAAGTCCTGTTTGCCAGGTGTCACATGGCAGGAGATCACTTCTTCATTTGCATCTGCTTATCAGCATGCAATCTAAAAACACACTCTCTTGTGACCTTTTTGGGGTTACACAAGGTAGCTGTGCCCCAAGTTTTCCTCTGTGCCTTTCTCCCCTGTCATTTCCAAGGCTCGGTGGTTCTCCTGCACCATGGATACTTGAAGGGCCCAGGATGTTCCTCTGACCTGGGCACCAGCATGCACATAGGCCACCACAACGACCCAAAGGGTTTAACCACTTCTACTCTTTGAAGAGGAGGACCAAAGTTGTCCCTAAACTCAAAATAGAGCTATCACTGGCTCATGCACTTTTTTAGTGCATGCATGTGTGTGGTCATAGATTGGGCCAAGATAAATGGAGACCTCTGGATCACTGCAATGAATAAAACCTTAGCTAATAATATTAGCAGGACCTTTCCAATTTCCTCTCTATTAATTTTAATGCATATTCCCAAAAGAGATGCGAGAGTGATGTAGAATTGTTTGGGTCTGATTTAAATCATATACTTTTGGACTCATGTTCTGTTAACTTCTGTATCTAGAATACAAAATGAGAAAACCATCTACAATGTTATCTCCAGCTTCTTGTCACCATTACAGCATACTCACGGGGTTACTCGTGTCATTGTTATGAATTCATTAAAACCACATGCTACACAGAGGCAGCCTGCTTCTATTTCTGGTACCAGAGCAACGTCATGGGGAAAGTGCCGTCCTTTCCTAAGTGGAGTCAGGCTCCCACAGAAACTATGCTGTTATCTCAGATTTGTCCTCTCTGGGCAGCGAGTCCCCAGCAGCCACTTGTAGAGGTCTTAAAGATGCATTTTCTGTCTTTGTAAGAGCCTGCCTCGGTAAAACAGGCCTTTGTTCTAGGGACCGGAGCTCTGAAAGCAAAACAAATGCTGGTGTCCTGCATGGAGCAAGTCCAAAGAGGAAAGAGAGCTGCCCCTGCTTGAACCACTCACATCCAGCATGTGCTTCTCTGAAAAGTACATCTAGAAGAGACTTTCACCCTGGCCAAAGCAAGAGTGTTTCTTATCTGCAAAACCAGATTGAACTGCTAAAGCAAGATTGCAAATAAAAGGAGAAAGGGAAATAAAGGGTAAAGAAGCAAGATCCTCTCATTTCAAAACAAAACAGGACGCTTATTAACATTTCAATGAATAAACTATCTGGATTCTGAAATCCTTATGAACTGTTGTACTCTGGACAGAAATGAATCTTGACCCTTGTTACTGAAAGCCACCCTGCTTGTGACAGGGTGTTTGTGAAGCCGGAGAAGCAGATGCTCTCCAGACCAACATCTCTTCTCTGGCTGCCTGCCGTCAGGAGAGACTAGACTTGGTGACCCAAGTGATTTTTTGCTGCTTCTATTTTCCTTAATAAATAACATTAATATTAATATATTGGCAACAGCAACATAGAAAAATGAACCTGGAGCAAGCCACCGGCACAGCAGTTAGCTGCACAGGTCAGCACCCTGCAGTGAGCAGTAATCTGCCTATTTCGTATAGGAGGAGATAAGAAATACTCATCCCAGCCTGAATAGCCACCACACGCCTACAGAGCTCCCACTGCCAAGAGGAGGCTTGTCACATGCGTGGGGGCAGCCCTGCCAGCAGGAGCACAACTGAGAACTCTCATGATGCTTCTATGCCCGCATCCTAGCTCTGCTCCTCACTCCAATGCGGCAGGACCCATCCCTGCACTCCAGCCTGGCAGCTGCACCAGCTGCACCAGTAAAGAACAGGGCTTGGGGAGCAAGGACAAAGACATGGCTCCTCCTGACTTACCAGGAAAGCTGCAGCAAGCAAGAGAGGCAGTGGGAGCCAGTGCCTTCAGGGAGAGGAAGACAGCGAGGCAATCTTGGGAGAGGTGGGGTGTGGGAGATGAGTAACAACCATGGCTTCCCAAAGCTCTTGAAACTCTGGAGAACTTCCTACTCCCTGATATTTCACTGTCTCCTCCCTCCAGAAGTCACATTATCCCTCTAGTAACCATCTGTTCAAATGGCAATTATTTCCAGCATGGGCTGTATTATGCAGGAGATGAGCACAGTGATACCACAGCGGACTTCAAATCCTTGGACAGAGATCTCCAAGTCTTAAGCTATCTCTTCATAGCATGAGCTGTTGACCCACAGAGACAGCTTCAGAGTCATCTTCTATCAACATAATGATGTGCAACATTCTGGCACCATCCCCACACTTTCTTCTAATCCCCCAACTAGGCCTGTTGAATGGATGCAGCCATACTTCTATGGCATTGCTAGCTCCTCGAGTTATATCATTAACCTAGTGCTCTAATCACAGCTGCAGCTGAGGACTTGCATAAGCATCTATCATGTTCATTGTTTCTTTTCTAGTAACTTTTTAAGCTCTCAGGGAGAAGAGCTGAAAACATAAAATGAATACACATCAAACCATGAAGCACAGAAGAAAAAAACCCTGGAAAACTTCATGACTTCTCAGCTCAGCATGTATGCTGAGAGCACAGCTGAGGTTGGCAACCCAAGAGGCCTTGATTGCTGTGATGTGAGATACTTGCCCAAAATTTAAGAACAATTTGTGTGTGCCAGTGACTGCAGGGGAACTGTAATTAGTGACAGGCAATGACAACAAAACTTCTCCTGAGAGGGCAACATCAAAACTCACAGGTCTGAATAAAGACTTTTTTTTTTTTTTTTTTAAAAAGCATCCATGATGAGAGAGGTGTGCTTGCTCATCCACACACAAGCCTGAGTCAAGCTGAACCTTGTTTTTGAAGATGAGTTTCAGGTGTCTCTGCTAATGCTCCTGCCCAGCATGAAGGCAGCCTCAGTCTGTGTCTTTCTAAGCAAGCTCTGCTGAGCAACTTGCCAATGAGGACTTGTATGAGGACTCAGCTGATATTAAAAAAAACAACCCCAAAAATCCCTCAGCTTGTGTGTTGTAGCACTTTAACTTACACAGGCCAGCTCAAACAGTACAAATGAGCCATTTGCATAATCATACTTCAGAGTGGAAGGAAATGAGCATCACTGCAAAGCCACCAGCTCCAATTCCTCCCCTAACCCTCCAGTGGGAGGAGAGAGAAGCCACCACAGAAGAGCTCAGCTCATTAACAACAGTGACAGAGAGAGCCCCAGAAGTCTCAGCCTCATACGTACATGAGCGAGCAGAGCACTGACACGGATGCAGTCACCCAAAAGTAATTTCAGTGCATCCTCAATCTCTTGAGCTGTATTGACTTAATGTAAAGATACATTACCTCAGCTTTGCAATAAAGGCACACCTTCAGCATTTATTTTCTGCTACTTTTCCACAACATTTACTGGTTTCACACAGTGCAAATTCAGGGACTGGAACATAATCTTAACTCAGAGTAATTCACCAAGACATGCCTGTTGATGCCAGTGGACAGAGCTTTTGTTCAAAACCTAACGTTTCAAAATTTCCCATCACTTTGTGGACAATTAGTGATCAAAACCTCCAATTTCATGACAATTGATTTTAATTAAAAATAGGTTTTCGGCCTGAACTTATCTACAAAGTCTTATTGTCAGTGTGCCAGCAATTTCATATCTGAATTCCCAACATCATATGCTGTACCTCTGAAGCTGAATAGTACTATATATCTTAGATCACCATCTGAATGATCTTTCAGACAAAAAAAAAAAGTACAAAAAGTAAAATTACACAAAGTGACAGAAAATTCATTTTAAGGATTCACTATCCAATAGAAGACAACTCTCCACATTCACTCTCCTACAAGAGGCAATAGCCAGAGCATTTTATCCAACCTGAATCTAAAGAAATCAGCTCTGCCCAGTCCTCATGGGATGCTTTCATGCAAGTCTTGATATTACAAAGTCATCCAGCAGGTGATTACAGCAATCAAGAAGTTGGAGCACTATAAATGGTGTGACTTTCTCAGCCTACCAAAAACCTGAACTTTCCATTTTGAAGGAAAGGAACAGAACTGAGCAGCAGTAACTGCTGGGCATACCCAGCCATTAGAGAGCAGACTTGGGGAATATAAAGTAATATAGGCAACATATTGTAGTTTCAATAAGGACAAAATGGAGCAATAAAGGATAAGAAACAAACAACCCAGAATTGGATTACCAAGTACAGTCTTACTAGATTTGTGCTCTATATCCTACTTTATATTGTGTTTCACCAGAGGACAGAATTTACTATGAACTGGGGAAGGAGGGCTACATGTGTAGGTGTGTTTGTTAGGGGGTGGGGGATGTTAACGGGGAGAAAATAAGTGAGAGTTAATTACAAACATTTCTCAAATTGCTATTTCTTATTTTAGTCTCAGAAATATGCTTAACGGTAATAGTTTTCTTAAAAAAAAAAGCGTAGAGAAATGTTTTTCCTTTCAGCCGTTTTGCAGGGAGCAGGAAATAGGCATAGACTGTGATAGTAGAATATAATCAACTACTATCTTCAGAGGATTTCAAGATTGCTTTGAAGCTGCCGAGACAGATTTGGGCATACCCATTAGGACTTCTTTTGGTGAGAAAGGTAGGACAAGAAGTCTCCTTATTCCAAAGGCTGCCCACATGCAAAATCTGCATTTCTGAGTGAAAGAGAAACCATTCTCTCCTTTTACAGGTAGGGAGAGCCTTGGCTCATTGCTGTCGCTTCCTGCCTTTCAACAGCAGCCAGCTCAACTAGGCCAGAAGAGTAAAACAAGATCTTCTCACTGCAGTCTTTTGCAGCATGGTACTATGAGATCAAGGGACATGATGCCAAGGCTGAGAAGTCTCACCTCAGGCTACTACTGGGAGAAGTTGTAAAGTCACAGCCCAGTTCAGTGATTTCAAGCAATGCATGTCATTTAAATGAAGTGTTTAAAGGACTAGACTAAGGTCCCGATATTTCAGCCAGATAGACCCAAGGAGACTCCCACCATCACACGCCCCAACCCAATTCTGCCCCAACCCCAAAAATCTGACTGCAGCATGAGGCCCTGCTAGCCAATCATCAGCTACTCTATCAACAGGGAATTAAAGTGATTAATGGAATGAATCCATTATGCAGACTGAGCACATGCTGTCTCCATTTGTACATGAAGTGAGAAAGCAAGCAACTTGCCTACCAAGGGAGAGACTTTCTGACCCTGCACCATCTACTCCCCAGAACAGGCAGACAGGAAATTAAGACTAAACACTCAAGTGCCTTTTTTTTTTTTTTTTTTAAACTACTTGACTTCTACTGCTCACCTCCACAAGTCCTATCAATTTTGAGCTACAGCCCTTTCCCTTCAAAGGCCCAGAGATGCAATCGCATTTGTCCAGGTTGGTTCATAATATTTTAGGGATTTTCTAAGACATATGTTCATCGAGCTAAGCAACTAGTGCAACTAGTTTTCCCTTTGTGTGCTCTAATAATGATTTTTACCTAGCAGCAGCTGGGAACCAATAGATCTGATGTCTTCCTGGAGAAGCTTCTGTTCCTAGGAAGTTCAATCATCAAATAGGATTCATTTTTCACCAGAGACAAGAGAGATGTTGAGGTTTTATAGATCTGTATGGTGCTAAAGTTTTGCAAATAGCAAAGAATTCTCTTTCAGTAATTACCTCTCCTTTCAGAAGGAACTGCAAAAGACATCTTTGATTAGACTGTATTTATTACAGTGGGAAAAAGAAAACAGAGTAGAAAACAATGAGGCAATTAGGAGAAGTTCCCTTTGTTACCTGAAACACAACAGCAGTTTAGATATGTGGCTTCCATTTCTGTGGTTTGGGACATCATATTTATGAGAGGAAGAGACCTTTTTCAAGGAAATATGTTGTTGTTGCTGAAAACCAGCAATACTCTGTAAATTAAAACATCTGTAAGAATGAAGCAATTTCAGCCACCTACCAATGGAACAGTAGGAACCTGCCAGATTTGGTGCCAAATTGCCAACACAGGACCCCTGCAGACCATTTGGCCAAATGCTAACTGAAGCAAGGCAAGATGTCTTCCAGGCTCCCCAACGCAGAGCCCCGAGACCAAGCCCAGACTAAGTCAGTAGTCCTTAATGAGGAGGTGGGAGGCCCAGAAGTTTCAGGCTCCTGTCCTGCCCATCATAAAGCTGGCAGCTCAGAGACTTTAGCTGAACCAAACCGCAGCCCTGGATTTGATGCTATGCTAAAATTCTGTTTCCAAGTTTTCAGACCTGTTTTTTCAGATTTTTCATTCCTCAAATATTTCACAAAGTCTGCTTCAATCCAGAACAGATCTTTTTCCTCTCCCAACTATTCCAAAGGATTAGAAAGTGCAGGTTTCATTTCAGCTCTAAACACAATGCAGTCTCTTGCTTTACAAATTTTGCAATATTTCATAAGTCATCCTTAAGCAGCTGCTCTAGAGGACTGTTGCCGGAGCAGAATCCTGCATCATGTTAGTAGTACTCTTAGGATCTTCATGATAGTGCTGGGTAATAGAAATCTAATGGCAAAGGGATATAACATAAAGGCAATATCTCCTTGTTTATGAGTGACTTCTGGCTTGCCTGAGTACCAGCATCCTACTCTTCAGAGGTCCAGAATAATGAAGGCAGCTGTTTGGTAGGTTTTCTCCTCTTTACACCATTCCCTCAGGAAAGGCAGAGCTAGAATAAATTGAATCACAACATTTAGGCCTTGAGCTGTAGAGCATGATTGGAAAGGGAAAGTAAACTAAACTTGATGCTTACCATCAGGTACTGCTGCCAAAAGAAGGAAGTGGGAAGAGAAACCATGCCAGGACTTTCCTAGCTTGCTTACTGCAAGGGAAAGATCAACAAAAGTTACATGGAGGGCCCCAAAAGCCATTCATTGTCTTTACACTTTAGACTTGTCTGGCAGGACAAAAATGAGAACAAAAGATACGACCACACCATGAAACTGCCAAGGCAAAATCCTAAAGCAAGAGAAACACAGCTTTTTCAAGTTTTATTATTAAATGGACCACACTTGCAAAGCTTTCCAAGAACCCAGGCTAGATAGTATATCATCTCTGATCAGAGTTTCTGATGAATCTGAAGGCTAAGATAGAATTTTTGGTCAGACCCATGTAGTAATGGCTTGGTGCTTGGTCATAGTTTCCCATCCACAACTAGACAAAGGTTAGTATATTACCTAGAATTTCCTTAAAAAAACCCTTATGAATACTTCTGAACACTGAAATGTGGACTGAATGAGAAGAAGAAACAGTCTGCAGTCCCACACTTACCCACCTTCTTCCAGTTAGCCCTGCTCCTTGGGGCACTGCTGTGGTACTGACATGAGCCTGTTCTCGGCCCATAGTCACAGAGTCCCCTGTCTCAGGCTTCAGCTCTGCTATACTCACCATCCGAGATGATGCAAACAGACTAAAATCATTGCACGAATATCCACCTATATTGTATCCATGATTAAAAAAAAAAAAAAAGAAAAAAGTGTATCTACTCATGTGCATTTTCCAGTTTTTTATTAGGCCCACAAACAGCTGAGCTGCCTCAGAGGTTTTGTCAAGGGTAAAAGCAGGAGAGAGCAAGTAGAAAACTTTTCAATACAGTTATAGGATATGTATGTATGTTCTGCCACAATGTTAATTAAAGCTTAAGAAGTTCATAAGCCCTTGTTATTAGAAATTGCATTAGCATGACAATGGTGACTCACTTCTTCCCATGTCATCCAAGCATTAAAAACTGTGGGTGGAGGTTAGGATTTATTAAAAAAAAAAAAAAATTTTACAAATAACTATTAGGACTATTATTACCCAGAATAACTGTAAAGAGCACAATGGGTTCTTATTATTCAATTGATTAAGAGTCACAAGACAAAGTAATTAACATTGCTAAATGACTTCTTTCTCATTAATAGGAGAATCAAACTGTACAAAATGTAGGAAAGAGGCAGTGGAATCTGCTAAATGGAATTTTACTGAATTCAAAACTTGTAAGAATGTAAGCATAGCAAGTGGAAGAGCATTAGAACACTTCCAGAGGTCAGCTGAAGTACATGCATACACACAGAAACTGTGTATTTAAAGAGACATTTTTCATTGAATAAACACTGCTGTTTTACACCTGCACTGACATCACTAGCTAGCCCCAGCTCAACAATCCCCTGGTTCAGCTAAGAAGCAGCCGTACCATTGCTCCTCCATAGGCACCACGAAAACAGAGATGAACAGAGACCACCTAGCTGACAGCCAAAAAGCAACCATTAAAATTAGCAATTCTGAAAGTGTTTCCTATAAGGGGCTAAAATTTCCTCTTTTCACCAACATTATTTTGAAAGACTAAAATGGAGACAGTAATCAGTAGATGAATCTCTGGCAGCCACACCTACCAACAGACAAACCTGTATTCAGTCTTCCCCCCATATAATTGTTCCTTGCTGGAACTGATCTGTTCCCATAAAAGCCTATGATTACCATGATAGTGAAAAAACTCCTAATGAGATCTAGCACAGCATAAACAACTTCTTGTTAACTCTTCTCATTGATCCTTCAGCTCAGAGGTAAGATCAAGTGGTGGCATCCAATTGTGCTGCAGCAGAGCACCGGTGTGTAAAAACAGGGAAACAACCCCTCAAAGCTTGAGGAAAGGAAACCCCTGCTTTATGTTTCATTATGAGTAAAGTTAATGGAAAAAGATCAGATCGGTATTTGTCCATCCAGTCCTATATGTTATTAAATCTGATGCAATATTCTAGGACAATACATTCAAGGTGTTGTGGATACAGACTCATATTTCAATTCTTTCACATTTATCCACACACAAAAGACCAAAATTACTCTTCCTGCTAAGATAACTGTGTTAGATGATACAAAAGGAAACTGCGAGAGACCACATGGTTTTACCTCTCCTTTCCTGCCTGTATTGGACCTTATACAAAACAATCTCTTGTCTTTTCAGAAAGGCAGTCGGTAGGCATTTAGAGGTATACAGCAGAGAAAGCAAGGAGCATAATAGTTTCACACAATACTTATTTGGTGCCTAGCAGTGGGCATATAAAAGGGATTTGATGGGCAGATTTACAGGCAAAGAAGCAACAATTCAGAACGCTTCTTCAAATGCACTGCATAACATACATAATTGAAGTGAAGTTTTCAGAAGTTTTTGTTTCTGTCCCTAGCTCAGTGCCAGAGTTTTTGGAAACCACCTTCATAAACCAATCACAATGATTTTAATTAAAAGTGAAAGCAGCTGACAGTATGCAAACACGTGGTAGGTAGCAAGTACACCTACAAGCTGATTAGTATCTCTTCCTCAGCATTCTACAAAGAAGTCAAAATCCTACTTTTATAAAAAAAAGCCCAGGAGACAGACATAAAATGAAACAATTCATTCAGACATAACACACAAGATTCTGCAGGAAAAACCCCATGTTATTTTTCAACTCTGCAAGCTCCACGTATACACGCAAAACACATGAAAACACTCTTATTTCCAGCTAGCCACACTTTCTGCCAGAAGTTCCCCCCTCTGTGGGGGTTGGTTGACAGCACCACGTGCCCTTGCGTAGCCACACCTGCTCCCAAACTGGCATTTTTTTTGCTTTTGTTCCACACAGTTTGCACAGGACCAGTTGAGGCAAGGCTAAATCCTCCCCCTTTGCAGGCACGGGAAGAACAGCAAGGGGACAGTAGTGTCTGTAGACAATAAGAGCCATCGTGCTGGTTCAGACTAAATATCCAGCTCAAATACTTCCCTAAACTGCTATAGGAAGATCTGCCCACACTTCTCTGAAAATCCTAATCTCTGTGCCACATTCCGTCCTTACTCATGCTCAGTGTCAACCCATGGACAAGTTTGTCGGTCTTTTTCACTGCTACTCTCCACTGACATGTTCCTGCAATCCTAGGCTCTTCCTTTGGGAAAGAAGAAAATCTACCCAGAGGGATCCCAGTAAGTCAACTGGGTATCCAGCTTCACAGTACACGTGCAGGAAAAAAAGCCAGGATAAAATCTGTTGGACTGTCCTCTCAACTCTGCCTCAGATGTATTGGGGGATACTAAGAAAACCCCATTCAGTACCTCCATTTCCACTCCTGGGGTTCAAGGATATTACCGCTGCCCAACACCATAAGGGTATGTGAGGTTTAGTTCAGTATATGTATGATACTCCAGATTTTAAAATGGAAAGCTGTGTATAAGTGCAACCTATTAGAGTATTACCAAAACTGAACTCAAACATCAAGGGAATGTTTTAGTGGAAAAGAAATGAAAATCATTTCTCTTTGTTCTCTAGATTCCAAGATATGAGCAACACTGTCAAATACCTCTAGAAAATAACATTCAGTGAAGAAATAAAGGCTCCCTTTTGTGAAGACTTTCATTATAAATTCATTTTATTCTGAGTCAGAAGACTCACAAGTCTTTCCTGGGTTTTGTTTGCATGCTCTTAGAATTGTTTCCCTTGCTGTCATATTCCCTCTTGCCAACACAGTAAGAATAGAAATCCTAATGCACTGAATTACAAACTACCCAGCTTTATTAGGTTGCATAGACATTCCCACAGATTTAATCTATTAAAGCTATTAGTATCTGCAAAGTATGGAGCAATTATTTTCTAGAGCTCGAGAACAATCAGAAAATAGTGTTAAGATGTATAAATAAGACAAAGTAGAAATCAGAATACTTCAGGGCTTTGCAGGGTGATTGTATATTAATCAGGTTTCCTGTATCTCTCTTCCATTCCTTTGCACTTCCCCTCTCTTTTTCCAGTCTCATGCAGTTTTTCTTCCCTTGTTTCTCCTGTCCCAGAGACAAGATTCAATTACAGAGAATATAAAGAGAACTTTTTTTATTGAGGCCAGACAACTAACAGGTCTCTCAGGACTGAGGGTACTGTGTTCTCTACCACAAAAGTATTGGGTGGGGAGAGGATGGGGGTTTTTTTTAAGCTGAGATAAACCTGCAATAGATATCTTGCTGTAAAATGCAAGGGGCCACAGGTGCTTGCGGGTTTTACCAACAGCTAGGCAAGGTCAGCGCTATTCTAGACCCTGATGTTTCAATCTCTGCTACTTCACCTCCCAGTAAAACCAAAATGCCTTGGTGTACCCACTGCCCTTTCATTGTATGACAGCCATGGTACAAGTTGTCCTATGTTAAAAAACTTCTTTCTTGTCACTGAGGACAAAGTACATTTTTCTGCCTAGTGATAGCTTTAAAGAGCTTCTACCTAGCCAAGCTCTGTAAGCACAGGGTTTGCCTACAGCATGCAGATTTCCCTGGGGAGGGTCTCTGGCACCCCCTCAGCTTGAGCCAGCATCAATAAATACTTAGCTGGATTGGCACTCAAGCTTCCCCAAGGTGCATGTCTAATCATGGCAATTCTCTCTCCTTTGTCTTTTCAGCCTTTCTCAGTATTTAAAAAAAAAAAAAAAAAAGTCCTCACCAAAAAGCAGGATAGATACGCTTCATATTTAGTGACAGAAAAACCTCAACAGGATCAGATAAGCACATGGGCTACCCACTATCTGCAAGAAGGGAGCTCCTCAGGTAATGGACTCTCTCAGAAATACTAGCCCTACTGAAATAAATGTCAGAGCTCACAGTGACTTCAATAGAGTGGCAATTTTACCTTCCCTAAATTGCCAGAAATTACAAAATTGCAGTGAATATCCTTGAGAATAGACAGTCTGGAGATTTCAGGTACTTTTGTTTAGTCAAGTTATTGGTACCTCAAAGAGGCTTGGCCACAGCTTGTAAGTACTTTCGCTTTAGGTAAAAAAGAGCACACAGTAAGAGACATAATCATTAACTTCAGTGTAAAAAGACAAATGTTTTAGTCAGAATTTAAACAGTGCTCAAGTAACTTACTTTGGTTATGGTCATCCTCCCCAGATTTTTAGGTGTTTCCTGTGCTGACAAATACATTTTCTTCATCTGCTTGCTTCTTTTTCTCCCTTCTAGCAAACTTATGGATAAATTTGAAGTGTGACTTGATTTAGGCTACCATTAAGAGATCTGGACTTAAACTCACTACCATACGAGATCACTTTAAAAGGAATCTTTAAAAGATGTTGTTCTACAGCTACCACCAATTTTTCAAGAGAAAGGGTTATCTCATTTGCCTTATTGCCTGAAGTAGAAAAGGCTTTTTTTGTGAAACCCTAGGAAGAAATACTGTTATATGCAACATTTAATAATGATAGCCTCAGATGCATCTTCTTTAAAAGCAAGCTGGGAGGCTGCACTAGAAGGCAGGTTTGCTCCAGCTCCGAAGTCCCACTCCCCTTTGGCATAGCCCTCAGCATGATAGAAGTTACTCTTTCTATGAGCTGATTTGATGTAGCATGTAAAAATTTTTTTACTTTAGTTTAAGAAAGGGGGGAAGAATATCCATGTCCTAGAATTTATAGTTCACTAACATTTCCTCAGGTGAGGAAAACTTTCAACTACCAATGACCTTACTAGCATCTGTTGGCAGTTACTAATGGATGACAGCAGTAAGAAATAAAATAAATTTATAAAATAATAAATGGGCCCTTATTGTAAGGGGAACTTTTCATTTTAAATGCAGTCCTTTTGGAATTATAAGTGACTCGGCCATGTTTCAGGATTAATGAACACTCACTTGTCAGGTTCAGCATGTCTATATATCGTGCAGTTTACTGAGACGATGCAATCAAATCTTCCCCCCTTGAGTTTGGAATGACCCTTTAAGGGCTTAAGAGAAGTTTTAGAGAGAGAATTAAATTCACAGGTGTGCCTATAAAATTAAACTGCTGCTTTTTGATAGACCCATAACTTTTCTGAGACATTGAGTTTCTGCAGAAAGATTACAGCCTGACCCAAACAAAGCAGTAACTGTAAATATTGTGAAAGCTACCAGAAAACAGAAAAGTGCTCTTATCAGAAATTGCATAATCTTACAAGAGGCTTGTCTCTAATTGTACACACAACCAGAAAAGTGTTAATGGAACATTATACTCAGAAACACACATGCATGAGAAAATGCAAGCTTTCTTCTCCTGGCTATCTAAACACCAAAGCACTTGGTAGACTGTGGTCATAATCTGAATAGTTAAGTTTTAATGGGTTAATATTATTTTCTGAAATATCACTTAAAGAAGGGCAGAAATAGCTACTCAGCTGTTGGGGCCAAGCTCCTTCCCTGCAGGACTACAGTGATGTACTGTGTGGCTGAGGTACCAGCCCTTGGGACAGCAAACCCTACTGTCCTCCAGCCCTGGTGCCCACCAAGCAACTTCACAAGCTCCTGCAGCTTGAGGCTATGCATGTCCTCAAACAGCACGAGCAGAGGACTCAGGTGTCTGCTTTAGCTGGAGCCAGGTAGTGAACTTCCACCAAGCAAGCTGCAGGGATGGTTATTCTGGTTGACAGGCAGTTGGGAGCACTGATACCTTCTGCTGGCTCAAATGGGCTCAGAAGTGAGTATTTCTTTACACCACTCTCTCCTACACTGTTAACCCAGCTGCCAACTCTGGGTGCACAGCAGGGCTGTGGGGCAGAGAGTGACCCTGATGGCAGCACTAGCTGCTACCTGTGCCAGTCTGCTTCCTCCCTCAGGGGATACCAATGACACGAGAGCAATGGCTGAACAGGACACATATCCTTTACCAAGCTGTCCAAGCTTATAGTCCAATCAGCCAGAGTCAACTGAAGCTGGTACCACTGTATGTTACCCTTGTCCTGGGCCGAAAACCACGGTGGTACATAAAGAACTACGCACCAAGTCCACTCCTGAGTATAAGCCAACATATCCAAATATTAAAGGGCTCTATGTACCAGAAAATGAAAAGCAAAGTTAAATAGCAACATGGGTGTATTCAGAGAAAACTGAAATAATACATGGATCAAATTCCTTCCTTTATTAGCTCATGGTCACTTATTGCAGAAACAGCTGTACAAGTTTAAAACATTATTTGCATGCTCACCATCAGTTATTCTGCCCCTGCTGAAGGTCCAAACTGACACAATAGAGCAGGCAAAATACACTATAAAGACAATTTGCAGCCCAGCCAGACCAGCTTCACTCACTGCAGAAAAGCGACCAAAGCGCCCCAGGGCCCCAAACCAGGCTCACCAAGGGACTTTCCCAGGCTCCTCCATCAGCTCAGCTGTAGGCTTGATAACTACTTGCTGAGGAACAGTAACAAATAGCCTAAGGATGGAAAGACCACAAGTGGGCCCAGCTGTTTCCATCATTAATAACAGAGTTACCTCAGGTGAGAGACCTATTGCCACCTGCAGCCACTGCTGCTTATCTGTTACAGTTAAAGAGGCACAACACACCCAGATGGGCCTGTGCCTCCATACAGCATCTTTGCATTAGTATGAAGAAGTCTGTAGAATGGGTTTTGTTGGCTTATGAAGACTGATGAAAAAATACACTGTTGGCAGAAACCGCTAAGCTCTTACAAATGGTGTGTGTGTGACATACCTGTGTCTGAAGCCAGCGTGCAGACATGGCTCCATCTTCCTCCTCTCGCTACTGTGAGATTTCCTGTGTAGTAGCTTTCAGGGAGGAAAAGTTGGGTAAATGCTATAGATTGAGGCAGACATTCGTCCATCAATAAAAAAACAAGTCCACAGAGAGCAAAACTACAAAACCCAAAGGTGACTGATGTTTTGACGTAGAAGTAGTTTGGACGGCTGCAAGGCTGTTTCAGGCTGGCCTGTCTCTGCTGCCATGCAGACTGGTGAATGCCTCCTCTCCCCTTCAAAGCAAAGCAACCTAGCCCCAGCAGTGCCACCAGCCCATGCCATGGTCCTCCGGCGCAAGCCCTGGCTCTGGCATGGGTCGGCTTTCCTCCAGGAGACCTCTGCTCATCCGGCAGGCATCTGTCACGCATGGCCTGACCAGCTCTGTGTTTCTGGCAGGGCTCTGCCCAGCTGCCTCCTTCCACCAGAGAAAAGAAGGAGCTTTCCCAGACTCCAGTTACTCTGTGAGATTAATGGCCAGTGTGGGACATGCTGTGCTTTTTGGCTGGCTGGGCTGTCAACCCTTTGCTGTTGTGTTCACTCAGCTGCTTTTCCTCCCACCTTTGGAGATGTCAGTGTTGCCTGGGCTTTCCTGGACAAGGCTGGTGCCGGCTTAAAATAACTTTGAGCTGTCTTACACAGGTGGAGAGGTGTCCTTCTAGAAAATGAATGTGTAAGTGTTAGTTGTACCGGCGAGAAGCCCACTGTACTATTCATTAAGCTACTTCTCCTGCTGCCAGCGCTGCCTGGGGATGCTGTGCTGGGGCTGCTGCCTTCTGCCACCCCCAAGTAAGCATTAGCATCGGTAGTTACCCTCCCATTCCAGCCAAGCAAAGTCTAGGCAAACTCTTTCCTCTCCACTTATTTCAATGCTTGTTCAGGCCTGTAGAGGTATTTCCCTGAAAGTGCAGGCTTGGAGCTGCCATGTCTTTCTTATGCAGACTTCTCACCAGGTGATTTGGGAAGGGTCTCATGGATCTTTGGGCCATAGCATCAGCACCTTAGCGAGGTTCCCAGTGTGCTCACACCTCTCCCCAGTGCTGTTGTACATCAAAGCAGGCACTGCGGTGTCAACTGCGTGTGCTCTTTAAGCAGCAAGGAATGCTTAGGCTTTTGTGTCTGCTGGTTCATTTCTAATAAAAAACTGAAATTCTGGAAAAACCACATGATGTAGGAGCTCGGATCTGGGACTGAGTCCAGCGCTGGCTTTAGAGGACACAAGACGTGAGGGATGTGTCATATTAGTAGCTTGCAGCTAATGGGCTGGCAGAGGCTGGGAGCTGCTCTGGCTCATTGCCCTGGGCCCATGGAACTGCTCAGGTAACAGCCGCCAACGTCTCAGCCAGCAGACCTTGACGGTTTCTTCATCCAGTGGTAATTGGCTAAGGTTTCCACAGTGCACCAGCCTCATTCATAGGTACAGTCATCCCACTTCTTACCTCAGCTGCTTAACGTCTTCCTTGGATCACAAAAATACCCGTGTCGGTGCCCTAGGTTAATGCCTACTGCAAATTTCTAAAGGGTAGTAACTGCCTCTCTGTGTCAGGCACAAGCAGAGCAATAAGCACTGGAGGAAAACAAATGGAGCAGGCAAGAGAAGAGTGTCTGACTGTCCTTTGGGCAAAAGGATGCCAAAGAACCCATTCACAAGGAAAACATCATGGGAGTAACAAGTGACAGCTTGTCCCACCAGCTTATGTCAGAACCCAATCCAGCAGGAAGGCTGCAACACAGTGTAAAACACGCATTCCTTACAGCCTGGCATTAGCAAGCAGGAAGAACTGATTCGCCACCCAACTCAAGACAGCAGGGAATACTGAAAAAGTTACAAATGATAAAGGATGAAGGGAAAATAGCAGAGCAATTGCAGGAGACTCTGCTTGCTTTGCCCTGCATAAAAAGAGTAGCTTATGAAACTAAGAAAAGCAGCATTTAGCTTCGTTATGAGAGCCTCCTGCAGCAGACAAGAAAACAATACCATTTGATGAAGCTGAGGTGAAAGACGCAGCCAAGCCAGGCTGCGTTGTACGACAGCTGACAGACAAGGAGGTAGCAGGGCAGACGAGGAGGTACTGTGGCCTCTGGCTTTCTGGAGCCCTAACTCACATGGCCAGGCACCATTTATAGCTGAGCCAGCAGCTCTGTATCCACAGCATCTAACACCGTCATCAAACATCTGGATCCCACAAGAAACCATAACACCTGTCATTGCAACCCTATGTTATTTCTAGAAAAACAGTGTGCTGTAGGCATGGAAAAGAGATAGACGTAAGCATAAATCTCCTTATTCTGAAATATGTTCCTGATCATTAGTTAGTTCCTATTGCCTAACAGAGACTCAAGTGCCTAGATGAGACTATTCAAATGAGGGAAAATTTACAAGTCGCAGAACAGAGGTAGCTTGTAGGATACAAATGCATAGCCTCTCTTTCCCTGCACAGTTTACCTGGTCTGGATGTAACACCATTATCTTTTCTTCACTGGCTTACCTTTCACTGCCTCCAGTGCAAATATTTTGTACCTAAGTTGGTTAGAATTCTCTTGAAGATACAGCCCTAAATGTTTATTGCTAATTTCTTCATTAAAGTGCCTGGCATAATATGACAGCCATTCTTGGTACACAGCGAAACATTAAGTTCCTAATTTTCCCATTTTTCTGTTCTCAAAACTGTTTCAGTTCACAGAGTTTGTCTGCATTTTCCATCACAAGCTCAATGAAAACAGACTGTTGCCTTCTACAGAAAATGTTTGTCGGTTCTTCCAGTAGGGAGAACCTATAATTCACCTGTTAACGGGACATGATTTGCTGCATTTATCTTCTTAGCTGCAAGAAGCATTTGACAATAATGTGGGAACCTTTTAAAGTTTAACTAGGGTGAAGAGGGCAAGAAGAAGCAGCATGGGTCACAAGCTGCCTCACAAACTATTGTGCCCATGTTTTTAATGGCTCTACTCGAACAAATACAATACACCAGGAGAGAAACAAAAGTGCTTTTTCCAAGGTGTTTAAAATTGATACAATCACCCAAAAATTCAGCAAGAATTTCCCAAGTATTCTCTTCGAGACTTTCTGGCTCTGCTTCTCTCTTTTCTTTCCGTTTCTTTCATGGCTTCTGGCTTGCCTGCAAAGGGAAACTGCAACACCTCTGCATCATAACCATGACCAGCTTCTGCCCTCTCTTCTTAAGCTACAGGAGCTGGCTAGGCACCTAAGAGGCAAAACCCACCCAAGAATCCACTGTTTGGACTTGACTGGGAAAAATAGGGTCCATCCCCAAAGGCCAGACCTGGGCACAGACATCTTAAAATATTCACAGGATAATGAGATCTTCAGACTATGAATTTCTCTCTGGAATCATTTCTAAGAGGTGGAAAACTGCACCTTACAAATAACAGAGGTTTGCTGGGTTTTGTATAAATCAGTTTCCTGCCACAGGTTTTCTTATTTTTATTAGTATTTTTAAACTACCAGGTGTGAAAGTGGCAGACTCTAGTTTGCAATTATTTTTTTGGAGCTAAGTTTTGCTGTCAGCTGTCAGCTGATTTACTGACATCACCTTCATATATGTCACTGGGCTGAATAAACCAAAACAAATGATTCTTTACTACAGGTGTTTAATTTCTTCCTAGCACCAACAACTTTCCTCTTCCTTGAGATTTTTAGAGATGACTTCTTGTGATTGCAAACCTAATGCTGACCTTGTGGCCCCTATGGATTGCATCAAACGTCATGCAGTCAGATCAATCAACAATGTTGTTATCTTTTAGTATTTCTTGCTTGTTTAAGCAGATAAATGAGAACAGACACAATTAAGTCAATATATCAGCACTTTGGTTAAACAAACAATTAAAAGATAATCTCAGGTATTTGGGATCCCAAAATAACATATTTGGAAAGAAATGTGACTCTATGGGGTCTAAATGCCTTAGGAGCCGCAAAGTACATGCCAGATCAATGGAGTTTATGGATCACATTGTTTGGTGCCTGGGACAATAAATGAGGGAATGCAGGAACAGCTTAAAAAAAGGTGGAGCCAGTACCTCAGACCCAAGATTAGGGAAAACGTGAATCATGAAAATGAAGTTCATTTATTTGTCTGTTTTTAAAGAATACACTCTAAATGAGGAAAAGAAAGCAAGGAAGGTAATGTTGGAAGCTCTCGGCGCACTGGGAGATGTTGCTGTGGGTGGTGTGCTCTCAAGTGTGTTGGATATTGTACGTAAACTGATTGAGAGCAGATGTAGTCTGTGCTTTTGATACGGTGTTACTGATTTGGTTTTGTATATTGGGTTTAAATTAAATTCAGTGTTGATTTCCTAGATCGAAAAGTAAAAAGATAGCAGGCCTTCTACACAAGCAGCTTCTAGCAGTTACAAAGAATAGTGGTTTTGTGTTAGCATGAGAAAGACATTGACATACCTTGTTATTCATGTTGTATTTTTTTAAGGGTGAGAGCTTTCCTGGAAAGTAATTTCAAGGAAACTCCAACATTACTTCTATAAACTCTTACCGTATTTTAAAAAAAAATTTCTTACATCGAAGACTTTTTTCTTTTAATAAAATTATGATTCTCTCAAGTGTTGTTTGAGGTACAAGTCTCAGAACAACTCAGAGAGAGTTCAGCTTCCTGCTAATGAGTGGATGTTGAGCTGACTATGAGCTGGCAATGTATCAACCGCTCATCATTAAATCATTCCCAAAATGAACATTAATGAAATTCACCTACTCCAGCAATGCAAGGTAGCTCATACTTCTCCTGATTTCCAATTCACCGCAAAGTAACTTGAGTTCAGACTACACTGCTGACTTCATTGAATTGCTGCATAACGAGCTGCCATAAAAACAATGAGGTTTTGCATGCACATATTGGATGTTCTCATACATATTAATTTGGTCACACAATGTATTACAGCTACTCCAGTGAACTTCTGAGTGGAAATGAACAGTCCTAATATCCCACTTTGAACTGCCAGCTCTTTGTTGGAAGAAAATACTTCCCTTTAAAAATCAAATAAAAACGTGTTTTCAATGCTAAAGTTTTGTATTGTTAACTTTTTCCACTGCAGCAGTGAAAAACAAAGAAAAGAAATGGAATTCAAATTACCTTAATTTTGCCATTTGCTCTTTGTTTCTCAGAGGTATTTAAATGGGGGGTTAAAATATCAAAGCTTCATTACCCACATTTTTCTGGAGGAGTCTGGCATTAGGTCACACTTGCAGGACTGGGAACTTTATTTAGAAGAAGCTTCTGTGTGAAGGGCTCACCTTTTTTTCACTGAGGAGAGGTCTATGTAGATTAACACAGCTTGCAGAACGATTGGCCAGGAATGGTTACCCAAGTCTCATGTCTGCATGTTGAAATACAGCTCAGAAAAGAGTTACAAAATTGATTTGAGGTCTCAAATGCACATTTTACAGTGAAAGATTCAGAGGTCAGTCTCTTCAAAGAGAAGGTTAGAAAGATATTTGATCATAACTGCATCCATGGAGATAAGAGGTACCTCAGGCGAGTACATTAAAATATTGATATGCATGCAGCAGCAGATCAAACTGTATGACTGCAGCAAGAACCTGTTCAGCCTTCATTTCTTGCAAGTTGCTGCCCAGGATCAGCTTATCATTGTAAACTGTATCATTTCAGGAGGCATTTATCCATCCCTGCTATGGTGGGCAGCAACCTCTGGGAACGGGGTGGGTGAGCAGCTGGGGCAACAGTTGCTCCAGTGATCTCCTCTAAGCCCGACATTGAATGCATGTTAACATCTTTGGATAATGAGATACAAAACACCAGGGAGCTGAAATTAGAAATGTTCAAACACAACATGAAATGCATGCTTTTGAGAGTGAAAAGATAACTATTTGAACAGCTTCCTGTGGGATACAGTAGATCTCTCGTTATCTGATGTGTTTAGAACAAAACTGGATGTCTAGTAAAGCCTATGCTCAAATAGAAGCTAGGGACTTAATGCAGACATCAGTGGGCTGAATTCCATTACTTGCTTTATTTAGGACATTACCATAGGCCTTTCTGGCCTCTAAATACAAGAACCTGGGAAGGCTTTGACAGAAGAGCCAGATGGAATTGATACTCAAACTATAAATTCCCTCCATTAGGACAAGGGAGAGGCTCAAATCATTGCCCTGCTACAGCAGTATTTGGTCAGAAGAAGCATTGGGCTAAAATGTCTTCTATTTGCTGGTGACAAGGAAGTTGTCATAGTCCTTTCCAAAAAGCATTTCAGACTTCAGAAATCACTCCCTGCTTCTCCTCTCACATTTGGCTAATATTAACCTGATCTAGCTTTTCTCTCCCTCATGTTGCAAGCACCTTTCTTTCCTCAGGCATCCAATGGGAGAGGAAAAGAATAGGGCTGGGAACATGATACAGCTGATATTTGTGCCTGCAATGGAAAGATTTTTCTCCATATTCCAATTCAGAGAAAATTGCTGGGCTTGCTTTTGTTGCTGCAGTTGTTTTGAACTTTTAAAGCATGTCAGATGACCCTTGAACTCTATGAAAAGGCACTTTTGAAAGTTGGGCAGTTTTTAAGTTTAAAAGAAGAATATTTCCTTTTAAAAAAAAGCAAATAAAATAAATGTGACATAACAGAGATTTAAAAGACACCCTATACTCTTTGAAGAAGCAACAGAGTCAACTAGATGGGTGCTGGAAAGAGCTAAATGTGCATGCATGCCCACAGACACACTCATACACAGAATTTCCTTAATGACTGGGGATGATTAAGCAGTCTATAACATTCAAATGCAGAAGCTGGTACACCATTCAAATACCATCTCCATTTACTGTGTTTCCTAATTTTAGGACACTTAACTATATTTAAATAGTTTTACACATAACTATACAATTAATTATAAAATGCAACAATGTTGCTATCCAGGACCCATATACCTAAAGAAGTTCTCGGATATGTTTGCACTGCTCACCCACCTAACTCAGACAGTTGTGGTAGCTGGCTACTCTCTCTGGGCCCAGGTATGCTCTTTGTAATTCCCTGCACTGGTTTTGGAGTAAACAATGTCTCCAGTCCTTACAAAAGGATCCTTAATTTGACCAGCCAACTTGCGTATACAAACAAAGGAAATACAGATACCTCTCCTGAAAAGCCTATGGTCTAGTTTTTCATGAAGGGGTGGCAGATTCACAGAGCATTGTCTGCGATGCCCCTAACTGTCCAGTTTCCAAAACATGTTCCATACCTCTGTTCTGAAAATCAGACCTCTCTCAAATGTTTTCATTTGAGCATCAAAATTTTCTAGTCACCTTTCACAACCTTGGATTAAAACCGCCACAAAAGAAGCCACCTTACCAGCTCAAACCAGGAAAGATCCTTTTATTTAGTCCCTCTCCTGACACTACAAATACACCTAAACAGAAATCAGCACTCCATTTATAAAATGTTCTTCTACAACCAAATTTTATTTTAATTTGCTTTTTACAGAACCTCTTAGCACCAGGGGACTGCTAATAGCATGGCTCAATCCATGAAGCAGTGAGGCACTGCTACAGCCTTTTCACATCTCCATGCAGACTGTGTCTCATAGCCTTTTAGCATTGGGTGAAAACAGAGGTGGCAAACTCCTAGGGTACAGAGGAACCAACCCAAACATGCATAACAGGGTTCACCATGCACTACTAAACTTGTCCAGCTGCTAACACATGCTGTTATGGCTGGCTGGATGCTGATCTTGGCAGGTGCTATAGCTGAGGAGGTGGGCAAGCGGCAACATGTTGATCCTCAGAGGCCAACAGGTCCAGGCGCTATCAGTGCGATAGAAGGCTGAAGCAGAAAACAAAGATGTAAACGGGGACATACACAGCTGCAGTCACAGCTGCATTGCAGGGTACAGTGGTGTTTCTGGCACCCAAGGGCAACAGAGCAAAGGGAAGGAGGGCTACAAGACTATCAGCTCCCTTCTTTCCTCACACATTCATTACCATAGGCAAAAAAGTACCACAACTCTTCAAGGGTTTGTGACCAAAGCAGCTGTATTCTTGCATCAACAAAGAGAGGGGTTTGGCTGTATGGCAGCAATTTCTTCCTAAACAGGACTGGTTTTCATTATTAACGCAACTGGTTTGTCTTCCCTCCAAAGAAGAAGAAATGTATGCAAAATTTCTCTCATGAAGAACATTTGCAAAACACCTTGCAATTTTCAAAAGTCTTGGGAATTTTCCATAAGTTTCCACCTCTGCCTGCAGCTTCAAAAATTAGGTCCTCTCTGTTGGTAGCCAGCTTTAAACACCTGAAGCTGCTCTATTTATACTTCAGAATGAAATTAGCAGAATTGCTCAGAGCTTTGGGTTAAAAGCCTGAGGCAACACACTTTTCTTTCAGACTTGGAGCAATCACAGTTTAGAGGTATGCACTCTCCTGCATGTGACAAGGTCAGGTCCTTGCAAAGGTGATCTTCCCCGAAGAGCAGACTGGGCCAGTAGAAACAAGCTGTGGTATTGCCACCAAAGGTCCCTAATCATGGAATAACCTAAAAATTGGAAGGTTTAGAGGTAACTCATTTACACAAGAGGCAACTTCTCTGAGAGAAAAATGTTACTTCTTTCTCACTTTCCTGGGACATAGACTTGGATCAATTTTTATATTTATAGACTAAAGTATTAAGTATATCTTTCTTGTCAGCCTGCAGTGGGTCATTTAAAATAAATTTAACATTTATGGTACCTCAAATTTTGTCTTTACTGCAGTACTTCTTGTTCTCACTATAGAAGATACTACAAATACCACAGTAAAGCTCACATATCAGAGAGCACTAAAGTGCTGGTTTTTTAATGGCAGTCACTAAACACAGAGCTCATAAAACTGCAGTTATCTTAGTACTAGTGGTACTCAGAAGTGAAAGAATGAGATATTCATGTTTCAGTGGTAAGTCTACTTAAGTCAGTGGGGTAAGAGCCAGAATTAACTTGCCCTTTGGAGAAAAAAAAAAAAATGTTAGAGTCCTGGATGGACGTACAGGACAGGGATTTCTGATTAAGCAAGAAAACCTGGAGCAGAAGTGGAGGAGTGCTGGGCTTCCAGAAATGAACCCTGAAGATATCATTTGGGGATGCTGCAAAAGCTGTTCTCAGCAAATGGTTCATTAGCATTGCCTGCAGAGCCAGAGGACGGAGGAGGAAGAGAAGATCTGGCTGGGGTTTCTAAGAGAAGTGGAAGTCATAGCAAAACTGGCAGAAGTGAAATGGAAGAGGGGAAAAAAACCTTGAGAAGAGGATCTGAATGTCCTTTTTCACTGGCAGCAAAGAGCCAAAAGCAGAAAAGAAGTTTCTTCAAAAAGTTGTAAGGCTTCAAAGAAAAAAGTCCCAGTGAAACAACTGTAACACAGCAGAGAGTTTGTCAGCGTAAACCCCAGCTTGCCTGGTATGTCCTCAGTTTTACTAACATGTAAACCCAAAGAAACTGCTCACAACTGTTTAATCTCTGCTCTGCTGCCCTGGAGAAGCCAAGAAATGAAGAGAAATGGAGTTGAACCACCAGTCTCCTTCCTAGGCCCTGGCCAAACTGACAGAAGAACTACATTAAGAATATGTAGAAATCACATTTCAACCAGTGCCAGAGGGACTTCAGCTCCCATCCTGATGATTTATAAATGTGTCTTTCTGAACATCAATCTTGATCAAGCAACAACAGCGTCCCAGCTGCACTTCCATATTTATAAATGTTTTCCAGTTTGGGAAAGGGCCCCCATCTTCACCTAACACTCACCATAATAATTTTTTTAATTAGACTGGACAGACTAGCAACAAATAATCATAAGATCTGATGACAAGTCAGCTTGGGAGGGACCCCAGAAGGTCCCTGGTCCAACCTCCTGCTCAAAGCAGGGTCAGCTATGCGATCAGACCAGGGTGCTCAGGGTTTTCTCCAGCTGGGTCTTGAAAACCTTCAAGGATGGAGGCTACACAGCCTCTCTGGACAACCTGCTCTATTGCTTGTCTATATGCCATCTGAACCTTTCATTTCAGCTAAATCCTATTTTCTCTTATCCACCCTGCATGAAATGCTGTGAGGAACCTAGCTCCATATTGTCGATAACCTCCCTGTGGTTACTGGAAAATGAAAAGCAGAAAGTATGTTTTCATACACAAAGCATTATATGTAAATGTTTAGATAGATTCAAATCAAAGACCATAAAGTCTAAAAGATCATCAAATTTTAGAAATCATAATCTGGATATAAATCTCACAAATGTCTTGTGCTGCAACATGTTATCAAGAACCATGTGCAAAATGCATTCTCACCTGGCTTGTTATGTTAATTAAGAACCTGATATAAAGATATAGTTTCCACAAGAAATGCCTTTGATTTCATGCACAACACGTCTCATTCACATGGGAGTAAACCAGGAGTACCCTATTTAAAATTTACCAAATCACATGATTTCAGACTAAACTGGCACACCAGTTGATGACAAACTCTCAAAATAGAGCAATAAAACAGCTTTCCAGGGAAAAAAAGATTTTAAAAAATCAAACGTCTGAAAAAACTTGCTTCTTCCTGAAGGTTTCATTTGTTTATTTTATCTGCAATCCTCTACCGGTCCCTTATCCATGTTCTTCTAATCAGTCTATATGGTACCACTTTTCCGCTGGCAAATCAGCAAGGCAGCTGTGATGCCAATATGCCTGAAGCAAGCTTCAGGCATATCTCTGCCAGTTTAAAACCTTTACCACCTTCCTGAGTTAGACTAGCTCGGCAGAGAAGTAGTGATCCAAAAATCACAACTTACAGACTTGTGCCCTTGACAGACAGATATGTTTCAAAAGCCTGAAATCCCCAATTCTTCCCTTCAAGAGGAAAATATATATATTATATATAATATATATAAAGCCTTAAATGAAAATTGCTATATATACTTCAGTCAAGAATTAAGTCTTCCATATGAAATGGTTTCCCCTTGTTATTCTTTTCAACCTAGTTCCCCAACAAATGTTTCAAACAATTTGTCCTTTAAAATCCACTTTTCCTCACTTAAGAGAGTCATTCAGTGTCACTAGGAGGTTTGCCCACCAAAGGCATGCTAAATCAGACCATGGAGCACCATTTATAATCAGGCTGTATTTAATGTTTGCAGGATATATCTGAGTCCAAGAACCACGAAAGGCTTTCAGCCATATAATTTGTGCTGCAGCAGCAGAGAAGCAAAACAAAATCAGATCGCTGCTGGTGGCACACTAACTTCTTGTCAAGGGCATCTTAGACATGGCTAAGTGAATCCATTGGCATAGGTCACCTTGGTTGATAGGTTGTCCACCAGTGAAAAGACGAGGCAACCCATTAACTGCCACCCTCGTGACTGAAAGGCAGAGCCTGACAGTCCTTATGGCTGTAAGAAAAGAGGGAACAAAGTGATTCCTGACTTGAGAGGCCCAGGAAAAGAATAATTGCAATCTTCATGTTGAAAGACAGTCATGAACATCTCCTTTCTCACTCCCCTACGGGCAGGTGGTGTCTCTCATGGCACTCAAGAGCAAGTGGACAACACCTACCCTCCCTAGATCTGAGTTAGCAGCCCAGAGGATGCCAGAGAAGATGCATCATACGGGATGACGTTCCCCTTTGTGCAGAGAAACACCAAGCACATCCCCTGCACTGCTAGGTGGATGTCCCTCAATCTCTATGAGGGTAACTGCCCGTCGCCTGCCATGATGTGAATCTACCCCCTTTTTTTACCGTTCGTTCCAGCAGCTGCCTCTCCATTGGTTTGGGCCGAAGTCTGGAGGCAGCAGGAGGAAGGATTTCAATCCCCATCCCAGTGCCTACTATTTTTCAAGTTTTCCAGCCTTGAAGTTACAGAGGAGGTCCCAGATGATTGTGTGTGTAGCTAAATGCAGTTGTCTCCAGCACTTGCTCAAATAGACAAGGCAGGGGAACTAACTCAAAACTGCCAGATGGTACCTGATTTACAGGTTGCTGGGGAGGGGGTGCCAGTGCCGAACAACTGCAAAAGAGTCTCTTGGAGCCAGGGAGAATTTACCGCACTTTTTATGCAAGACTTAATCACTCTGATGGACATTTTTGTAGAAGGAGCACATTTAAGACCAATCAATATAGAAAACTCTTAAAGAATAAATAAGACATCTCCCTAGCTCAAAGCACTGGTAACAGAGAACCTTTTAGGTGTTGGTAGGCAAGATCTTCCTGTAGAAGTTTATCATATTATCACTCCAATCACCCCTTTTCCTACTCTCCTAAAAGTTTTCATGCTGACACCAGAGGCAAGAGGGCAAAATGCATGTCCATAACTAAGCTACTTCAAGGCACTCTTCTTGTTTAAAGTAACTTAAACCAATGGTTTGAATCAAAGCTTTGCCTTGTCTCCAAGCATCTTAAGGGTCTATGGAAGATGTTACAGGGTTTTCATTTCCATTGCAATGTGCTAAATAACTACTAGAATTACAGGCACCATTCTCAGCAGCCTCAAACACACTGGCCTTGCCTGCCTGGACTACCTTTGAACTTGCCCTTCTAAACTCTTTCCTCACAGAAAACATGATCTAGGGCAAGGAAGCTTGTGCTCCTCTGCACCTGCCCCGAGAACCAGCCTCAGTGCAGACAGAGCACGAGTAGCTGCCACGTTTTAGCTTGACTGGTTTGAGCAAAAGCTGAAGTTTGTACCCTGCAACTTCAGTGCTGTTGACACCTGAGCCACTTTGATGAAAGTCAGCTCAGGTAGACGGCTCCTACTGCAGTCACCCCTGCAACTCTGCTGTTGTGCATACCCAAGGGCTGCTGAGCAATTGCACAGGCTTTAAAATTCCTTAAAACTAATTTTGATGGGAAAATACCTCTTGTTCAGAGGGATCCAGTTGAGAAACCTATGTCCACTCTCCAGACCAATAACCCAAGTCTCTTCCAGAGGCCTGCCCATACAGGGCATTTGTTTTCTGTCTTCCCTGTCCTCCTCCTCTGCCCCATGAAAGAGCAGGGTCTCCTCGGTGCACAGTCAGGGGGTCCTTGCCAGGGTGGAAACAGGATTAAAAGAACTAGAGAAATTTTGCTACAAAAATCAGCACAGCATCCTCTTGTGCCCTTTGTGTGAGACTTTTCCATGGGTGGCTATGGCCTCCTCATTCTCCACAGGACGGGGGTGAGTGCACCCTGTAAATATACAGCAACCAAAGAATAAAGTCATGTTTGGTTCAGCAGCAGCCTGTCCCCGCTCTGCCAGCCTTTTCTGGTCCTTTTTGTATTGCTTCATGATCTTCAATATTTATCCACTTCCTCTTCTCATCATTAATAAAATTGTTTTATTTGCACTTATCATCATCTACAAGCAGTTTAAGAACCATTCAGTGTGCCCAGCACCCAGAATAAGAGAAAAGCCAGTAGCCTTGGCATATAGGAATAGATATATAGTGTCTGAAGGGAATAAAACACAGATCCACATACCAGCCTAGGAAATAAATTTCCTACCAGGGAGAATTTATTTCCACTTTTAGTTGGGCTATACTAAATTATACCAGCTCAGAGTGCCCAGCAAGTGATACAAGTAATAAAGTGATTAGTCCATCCTCTGCTACACCTCCGCATTTAGTGCCTGTGGAACATAATTAATGTGCAGTTTACACTTCTCTTGCAAAACATTAATAAACACCGTAAAGAAAATCTAACATCACACTGCCCAGCACCACCTCACTTGGGCACCTTGCAGGATTCAATGTTTTGCTGCAGATCACCACCATTTATTTAGACTCTTTCCATGCATGAGACAATACTTACACATGAGTTTCTAAGAAATAATTGTTCAGGGTTGGAGGTATTGTATCAAATTCTTTAATATTGAGAAATAGCTGTATTTCAGTCATGCCATCATTAACATTGGCTAAAAATTCAGCAATTTTTAAAAAATATGTATCAATTTGGTATGTCAGAGATTATTTTATATATGTATAAAGGTGTGATTGCTCATCAGCTGTCACCTCTTAACAATTGTTTCATTACTTTATTAATGAAAAATGGACTTAGCAGGTGCAGTTCCCATTACAGCTCCCTAGGCTCTCTCGCATTTGCACTTTTCATAATTTTAAAAAATTACTAAATATCACATCTTTTCACTCTCCACCTCAGATTTCTACAGTCACAGCAGTTATTTTCAGCTATTTGAAAGGAGTTTACAAATTCATGGGCTAATTTCAGGAACAGTGCAGAAAACGTATTAAGGCAACTTACCACGTACTGCAGTTTGAAACACTAATGATTCAGCATTGAACTCTTATAACCAAAACCTTAAGAATCAAATCTAGGAAGTGTTATATATAATATAACATCTAGTTAGTTTCAATGTGAAATCCAATTTGTATTAAAAGAACTATTAGTTACAAAAAATTGAATAATGATGAAAAGAAATGATGTCTTGAAGTATAGCCCTGAAAGGGTAAACCTAAATTTAATCCTTGAAGTTTAGCCTTCCATTTCATTACTGTTTCGTTTTGGTTTCTCAGACTTAGAACTGTATTAAAACTTAAAATTCAGGCACACGGGCAGCCTGTTTGGGTTTATTTGGGGTTCATTTCTTTTGAGAAGTATGGTGTTGTGGCTGTTTTTTTCTTTTTAACCTGAAATTAGGAACACTTACAGAGTGAAGTGAGCTTTTTTTTCAGCACAGGAAAATGTGGATGCTGGAATTATTTGTGTTTGAATCTATCCACAAGAATCTAATCTTCCTGAGAAAATACACATCTTTAAATATATTGGTAACTTCTGAAAAGAAAAAAAATTAACGGTTTGCTCATTTATTATTCTGTCGACTTTGCTAGTGTACCCTTTAGGTCCTTTTTGGATCCTTCATATTTGTCAACATTTAGCTGACCCACATCTCTATTAATCTTTAATAATTGCCATTCTCTACTCTTAGCAAAAATCAGTCTTACTAGATATGATTGTTAAAGAACCTTTTTCTCTCAAGTTTCCCCCCCATTTTGGCAACGTGCTTTCATTGTGCCCTCTGTCCTGAAAAGCACTTACAAAATAATATTGTGGGGTCCTATGCTTGCAGGTTTTCAGTCTCAAACGCCCTAAGTTTACAATGAAAAACCTTCTAATTCCCGGTCCTTCAAGTTCTACCTGGACTTTGACAATGAAACTATGTCCTTTCCATTTCAAATATCACAAGAAATAAAACTACAATCTGTCAGATAAATTAGGCCTTTGCCTATGCCTGTCCATGTGCCCTGTTTTCATCGGGCTTATATAGATGTAATTGATTGGAAATTACTACCCCCTTGTTGTAAGGAGCAATCAATAGCCTGCTGAAGTCTCAGCTGCTGAGGCTTCAATGCTCACCACTGAAAAATCTAGCTCATTAGCTCTTATCTATAGTTGATGCTTAGCTATGTAGTCTCTGCAGGGCTAACAAGAGTAAAAAGCAGTCAAGACTTATTTCTGTCATAAAGTCAAAGATCTGACTGAATGCACACAAGTACCAGTCATGCTGAGGAAGAAGACACCATCGTTACCCAGCCGCTTTTCTGAGTAGAGACACACTATAAAATACATCAATCCACCTATCAACCTTCACATTTAAGAGTTTAGTGAAATGGCTGAGCTTGGTTTTGCTTGTCTTTTCTCAAGAAAGCAAACAGCAAATACTTAGCATTCAATGTTTGTAAACGAAACAGAAAAAAAACACCAAAAAAACCTAAAATCTTTGACACTTATTCCAGTTTTCCCAGACACAAACCCGCATAATTTCCCATGAAACTCAGCCTAAATATCAAACAGCTTGAAACAAATCAACCACAACTATTTTTTTGACCATTTTAACAACTCTGTTTGCAAGTGCTCATAGCACCTGAGAAGGCCATGTAGAGGAACCAGATCGAAAAGTGACGATGACCACCTTTTAATTGCAGAGGTACTTGATTTGGCACAATCGTGAAAATTGTTTCACGACCCATTGCTAACAGTGAGAAGAAGGCAACTGTTTCCCTTGAGGAGGCTGATGGGCACAGAGCAGCTCCCTCTCATTGCTCTGCCCTGGTGCCTCTTCCAGTCTTCCCTTCCACAGAGAGAAAGCCAGGGAGGGAAGGCCACAGAAGACAGCTTTCAGTGTGAACTGGTTGAAAGCCCCAGCAGTTTAGCACAGTAAATATTTTTTCTCCCACACTCCTTAGTGGCAGAAATCAATACAGTTGACTAATAGCAAGTCTCTCCTTCCTCCAAATGTTTGAATGTAGGAATTTCAGGGAATTAAAACAACCTTCAATACGCCTCTTCTTTGCATTTCTTGTGTTTTATTTATCTTTACAAGAAATGAACACAGCTCATGTCACTGTTCTTGTTTTTGTAAGGGATTGGCAACCTCCCCTTTTCCGACTGCAGGCCTTGGAAAAAATGTAATCTGCAGTCGTTGTAAGACCATTAGTAAATGTTTGTGTATTAGAAGAGCAACTCCCAAAAGAAATGCAGATGTGCAAGTACAAAAATAAGAGGCTTGAAAGGCCACAGGCTCCCACAAAGCTGTTCAAAGTAACTCAAAGTGGGCAAGTCTCAAAACATACAGGTTTGGGCTTTTGAATCCTCCCCCTCATAAAAGTTGCAGACCAAATACAAAGTTTTGTTTCTCTTAGAAAAAAAGGTGTTTTCTTCAAAACAGGCAGAGAGCCCAGCTTTAGCTGCTCACTTTCTGAAATTCTTGTCAGCATATAAAATGTAGGTGGTATACATTATCGGTTTTGCTAAAATGAAAAGAAAAACTTCCCTGATTGGTGGCCAAAGTTAATGGGAATTGATAAATTACTTTCCATCCCAGTGGACATGAAATCTCCAAAGTTTTAGGTTTCAATTGAACAAGAAATTACTTCTGCAACTCAGTCAGCAGGATCGAATATAACTGTGTTTTTTTAATCTTATCAGAGTGTGAGAAAAATCAGCAAATTCATAGCTTTGCAACCGCAATATGTGAATGCACAAGTCGCAAGCACCCCGTTCAGAGAATTGTAATTTATGAATTCCGCCTTCGCATTCACAACGCTTGTTTAAAATTTAGGAATCCTTGGGATGCTGGGAGGCAGCTCCCCAAGTCCTGCCAGCGGCATTGCCTGGAGGAAGGGACAATGCTGAAAGGGTTACTCCTTCAGCCAGACAAGCCCTGTTTTCACACTTTCTCAGGCACACCTTGCTCTCAAAGGCACTCCGAGCGCTCAGATTCAACAGTTAGTTAAAATACCATGCTAGGCACAAATCCACTGGCTGGAGCTGGGACTTTTCTCCTTTTTATGTGTCTATTTGGCAACTTGAGCAATAAATGCTTCCAAACAGTCCTTTAGAGGGACTCGTTGCTGATGTGTTTGCTGTACTCCGGGAGGTGGGGTGGAGGACCACTGGGGCTGGTGTTTGCTCCCGCAGTATTGTGCTCTGGCACGAGCCCCACTTTTAGCAGACTGACATGAATGACCTCTTGTTAGAAAAGGCGGTCTCCGAGTGGCACCTGCAAGAGCCGAGAGAGAAACGGCCCTCTCTGCCAGAGGCGTTTGCCCTTCAAAAGTTAGGGTGAGCGGTGTGGAGGCTCAGTGCGCCGTCACACTCCGTCTCCCCCAGATATAAGTAGCAGCCGCAGCGAGGAGAGCCCCCGTCTAGGGCCAGCCCTGCCATGCTCCAGGTTTTTCTCACCTCCAGGCTTTTCTCACCTCCAGCACCGTCAGGCTACATGACACGCGGCAAAGCCCAACAAACACGGTGAACCGCATGCCTTAGACAAGGTCTCTCCCCTTTGCCCCCTCCCCTGCTGTGAGGTCCTGGTGCTCCCCACACATCCCGCTTTGCCCCACGGACTGAATTCTTTGCCCCACGAGAGCCTCCCCCCCCGGCACAGCCCAGTGGCGTGGCCTGGCGGGGTTTCTCCTGGAGCGAGGCTCACGCTGGGAATGACCTAATTTAGGAATGTGGCACAGAGTTCAGATGCTTATCCAGAGTTTAAGAAGCAGCTGAACTTTTTATTCTGCAAAATTTGGCTAGATCTTGCAGTCCTTATTGAGGCAAAACTACAGCTGGCTTTAATGAGAGCTTTCTGAGGAGGGGAGGGGAAAAAAAAAACAACAACAAAACACCTTAACCCTAAGCAAAATTCAACTTTTCCCTGAAATTCTCATGAGATTTCTGGGCAGTTTTGTTCAGTCTACAAGAACAATTTCAACACACATTTACCCTTCCGCTTTCAGTCACAACCTGAAGCCTCAAATGTTGAGCTAAGCGTCAATGAAAAATATCTGAGAAAAACTGAAGAGATAAAGAAAACAGAAAAAGATCTTGAGCACTGGACAAACATTTTATTCCTGGATTTGAAGGAACAACAAAAGCATGCTCTCTCATCCTTCAGTAAGAGATGTGTATTTCAAATATGTGTTCTGTAAACATGAAAAGCATGTGCAATACCACATACACAAAAGGTTCTCTCTTGACTGTGTAAAGGCCCTGTTTGGTCTTAAATACATACAACCAGCAAAGGCTGCCGGTGATGTACATCTACCTATGCACAACAGAAAGAGAGTGCTGCTGCAGCGCACATGTACTTTGTTATTTGCGGAGGCTCTGTATGAGAAAGTCGGTCATTTCCTCTCCGACAATAACAAGCTCGATAGCCATCTAATCGTGTATGGTAGGAGTGTAACTGCCTACTTCCCACTACAGCCACAAGATACCATTTTATTTCTGGCTCATCTAGCTGTTCAGTCTGTTGTGTCCCTGAGGATAATTAGTCCTGAACACAGGGAAACTCTTTATCTCACACTGGGGATATTCTATCAAATACCTCTTCACACAAAAACTCATTTAAAAGGATAAAAAACACTCCCTGAGGAATTGAATACATTTTTAGTCTTCTAGTCATTTCCAGCAGGTGACATATCTGAAATCACAGAGCCTCCCCTTAGTAACTAGGTGGAAGCCAATTAGCATCATTTTGAACTGGGGAAGCTGCATCACAACAGCCTCCAAGAAGCAAGTCTTATTTGTTGTAAACAAATCTGATTTGCTCAGTTTTGCCTCCCCACAAACATTACACAACAGTCATAAAGTTGTTTTACAGGGCAAGCCCCCATTGTCACTGAAAACAGGCATTATTTTTTTCTCCCCAGGAGAGGAAAAATAAACATGACAGTTTGCAGCTACCACAGGTAGTGGCCGCAAACTAAACTCTCCCACCAGAAGTTTCCCCCAAGGCTCCTTTAAATATTCCATGACTAGCTACGTCCAAATGCATCTCCCAAAGGATCAAAGTACATTTTTCTTTCACTTGACAGAAGGCACTGAGTGGTTGCTATCGGCTTGCTCTTACGGTCCTTTTGCATCACTTGCAGAAAGAAACATTCTTTGAGGTTTTTCCTGATGCAGTAACTGTCCATGCCACCAGGGCTTTATTTTGGCCAGAGAGACCCACAGTGGTTTTCTGGGAGGACAAGCATCTTGTTCAGATACCAATAAAAGAGGGAGCTCAGCTCTTATAGCAGTTTGGCAAGTCTCTGACTCTGCAAATAGAGGTTTGCTGGTCCACTCTAAAGAAAGAATCCCCAATTAATAGGACTAGGGATATAAAGCGGATGAACCCACCTAGAGGTAAGTCCTGGGTATGTACTACGGCTCAACTAGCAATGCAGGCATGCCCTGATTTCCATACTTGGAGAAATAAAGTATCTCTAATGCATTTTAAAAATAAAGGAGTTGCACGGCTACACCTGTCTGGGTCTTCTGCATGCAGACACATCCCTTGTGCACTAAAGTCTGCTGGATGAGAAATTCAAGGAAAGCCCTTCGTGGATGTTAGTGGAAGACTGTCTCCTTTGGAGCGTGCACAAGAGGCACTTGATCCTTATGAGCAACATGAGGTAAATCTGAAAGGCTTGCATGATGTCACTGTTCAACCCTTACTAAGGAAAGGTTCCCTAATTAATGACTGAATAATGGTATGGAGCTGAGACATGTTCTTACCAATCCATCAGGCTAACTGGCCAAGATACGCTGCCTGGATGATAGATGCCATTCAGTCTCATTATCATGTTCCTTATTAAAACCTGTATGGAGAGCGCAGAAATAAAAATTACAAGAAACAGTGCATAAAGCTGACATCGCACATGGACCCCATGGTGTAGACAGTGTGACATGCTGGCTCCATGGGATTTTGCCCTTGCTTTCCTGGGGGAACTGGCATTTCCAACCTGAAGCAGCAAGTCAAGTGCAGGACCCATATCCCAGCCTGCTAAGTTGTTAAGCAGAGAGCTGTGACCAGCTAGAGGACAAAGTGATTTTAGTATTCATGTTGACCTAGTATGGACAGATCGGCATGCACATAGCCTAGGTTGAGAGCCCTCTAGTTTTCCTATACTAAACTCCCATTAATCTCCACAGAAATTATCCCAAAATATGAATTCTTATTGGCAAATCTACTTAATAAAGATCTTGCCCTCCCTCCGATCTCAGGCACTAATTCTTACTCCTCCCTGTCCCCTGTTTGTGAAGTCATGACTTAAGGTGGTCATTGAACAAATGCAGTTTTAAAAAACAAAAGAAAACACACAGAAATTTGGAAAGGGCTGTTTGTATTGTTTTACCCTTAGAAAACATTCTTCACATTAGGCAGGGTGAAAGATTGTGTCCTTCTGTCCATGTGCAGCAAGGAGCACATGCTTCTTTTGAAAGGCACCTTCACTCTGTCACCATGAGCAAAATCTGAAGTCCTGGTTTGGTTTTGCTTCTGTCTTTAACAGGCAAAAACTCCCTCATTAAGGGCTGGATAAGAAGATGGGTCCAGAACGTACTCTTAGCTGCACATTGCTACCTATCTGCTTTCCAGAAGGTCCTGCAAACAACAGAACAGGTGTGGCTGAGGGGAAGGACAAACTGCAGGTAGAGCTGTGGGAGGGGGCAGAAAAATTTTGAAATGGCTTTGCCACTGAAGAGACCATAACACAAAACCAGGCTCCTAGGTACCTGAGCATCTTGGGAGATCTAAGCTTAGTGTCTCTGTCCTGCAATGTCACCATGTTTCCTGCATTGTAAGAGGCCTTTCCCACCTAAAACCACATTGACAGGGTTTCATTAACTGAGGTCTGTGAAATACTTTAATGAAGACAAATGTTGCGTTAAGTTGCCAAGTATTATACTTACGTGCTTATTAAGCTATTAACAACAAAGACAGGGAGCTAGGGAGATCTGGCAGAAGCATGCTGAACTTATCATGCTGTGGTAGACCAAAGTGAAGTAGACACACTCTACAAAGCACATCTCCATAGCACCAAGAATAGGATTGCCTTAAATGTCATATTTATCTAGACTTCACCGTGAACTTAATCATAGTGAGGGAGAAACAGACCCACAAGGAAACAGCAAAGCCTTGAACAATTACGGTATACTAAACCCCTTAGCAACGTTGAAACCTCTGATGCTAAAGTTTTTCTACATTTTGTTTAATTCCCTTTAACCTCCTGGGGATCTGAGATCAGGAAAACAAAAGGATAAAGCATCTGCCTTCTGCAGCATGCACATGAATACAAGGACAAATATTTTCAGATGCACTTGACAGCTGTAAAAGCAACAGGTTCTCCTTAGTCAATTCCTAGATAATGAAAAGGAGTCAGCTGTCCCTAGGTCATAGACAAGGAAGAAGTGATGCTTCCAGAAATTCCCCCAAAATGAATTTTGGCAAATACCTAGTTCATAACTGAAGTTAATTTTTCCATTTTCAAATGGAAATTGAGGACATGACAAAGCAAATTAATAGGACTTAAAAAAAAAACGTGTGGGCACAGGCATTAGCATCCTGCTGGTGAAACAGGGCAGATAAGGACCGGGGCTGGATGAGGTCTGGGATTGGGTTTTCCAGAAATGAGCTGTGTGTTTGGAAGCTGTCAGAGGTAGGAGACAAGGTCTCAGATTGGCGTTTAGGAGTGAGTGGAGACTGACAAATCTTATATAGTTTGTTTAAAACTACTCCAGAATGTTTGTCTGAGGCCCTGTATCATCTAAGGTCATCCTTTTCTGGGAGACAGATCATATATAGTTATACAAAAAAATTACATAGCACACTAAATACCTGAGGACTTGCTTTTAAACATGTGTATTATAATAATCCCACTGTTAAAATCTTTACACTGACCTATCCTAACCCGTGTACACACATTTTTTAAAATTATAAAACTCTCTTTAGATCACAGCAATTTTAAAATTTCTTACCACAATTCCTTCAGGCTCACATATCATTACCAGCAATGAAGACTTTACAAAGATGAACAAGGTGAAAGCTCTGCTGATTGCACACAGGGATAAAGAATTTGTAACATGTTTAATAATAGTTTTAAAAAGCAAACAAATGCATTACTGTATCCTTGAGTGTGTGTGCCTAAAGCAAAGTACATTCAAGGAAAAGCTGTTGAAGAAGAAAATTATGCTTTACAGGTTTTTTTCTGACTTAATTAAAGCTTAAATTTCCCCTTCAGTTTTCATGAGGACAATATATTTTTAATTACTGTATGTGACCTTTTTATATTTTAGCCTGAGTATGAAACATCCTAAGTATGAAATATCTGGATCAATGAAAAGTAATTTAAAGCAACCTGAACAAATACACGCTTATCTGAAGGAGGAAGAACGTGAAGCTTGCACTCAAATTTCAGCATCTCTTGATCCTACCGTCTCATGTGGATGGTCCAGAGCGTGCAGGAGACTTTGCTTGAGGAGCAGCGCTCTGCCTTTTAACTGGTAGCACAGAGGGTCACACACAGGCATTTTTCTGAAGGTTTTTTTTCCCTTCTGTAGTCCCTCTTCCCTTTTCTTAAATTAAATTAGTGCTTTTCATGGTTCTAGGGAGCCAAAGCCCAGCACATGTGGGAATTCAAAGATTTGTGCATCACAGGACCTTTTCTGCTACAGGAATTTCCACCAGCTTTTGTGAGTGCTTTTCTTCTCCCTGTCCTAATCTGTACTCACTGTAATAAAAAATAAAAAAAAAACAAATAAGCCTATTCATCCACTTAGTAAGGACTGGTGTGGGCTCTGAGAGCTGCTGCTGAGATAAATAAGGTTACATTTAACAAAAGCAAGAGAACAGACATTTGACAATCTCCAAATAACTTGATTCAAGCAAAGGCACAAAGATAGAGTAGGTCATCAGGGGCATACCTCACCCCCCCCAGCCACAGCACACCGTTTCCCCTCCTTTCATTCTGCACTGAAGTGTAACCACCTGGTTAGGATTAATTGACCTCAAGTAATGAAAGTTTAACATGAAAGTTTAACATAAATGTTTAACAAAAAAATGAAAATCATATCCTAGATTAGTATTGTGAAAAATTCTTTTACTGGAGAACAACACATTTTTGTTACAAATAATAGTAAATCAAAGTTGGGTGAACATTCCCCACCACGAGTAGAAAATACAAAACACCTGAATGACAACTGCATAAACAGCATATAAGTATCCAGGGCAATATGCAGTCCAAAAAAAAAAAATCTTCTGCTTTAAAGAATGAGTCCTTAAAAAAAAATTCATTTAGCATCATTATAAAGAATAATGCAGTTTTAATGGCATGATGGAGCAGAGGGTGGGGAAGGATATGATTACACCAAGCCATGCAACCTTCATTTGTTAGGCATCGCAGAATTTTTCAGAATTGACTCATTAGACAAATTAACTCTTTGTAATCAATATTGCACTGTGAATTTATGCGTCCTTTGCAGATTTAAAATTTAGTTAGAATTTCATTTAAAAAAGAAAAGAGTGCTTCTGTCTGCCATGCTCAACTCGTTAGTCTTAACTAGGACTTTAATTGTGACTTTGTAATCTATAAATGATAAAGCCTGAGTCATGCAAGCCATATGGAAGCATAAAGGTTACTTAAAACACAAAGAAAAAAGAAAAAACACCATTTCCCAGATCTTGCTAGAGGAATGTCATTAAATAGAGGAAAAAATAGGTAATTCTAGATCAGAAACTATTTAATTAGATATGAACATGTCTGCAGTTTTCTGTTGAATTGTGAAGTATTGTTGAAGGCAGAAGACAAGCTGCTTTTTTAAGTGGCATATATATATATACACACATATATATATACACATTAATATCAGACAATATTAAGGTATTCTTTAATAAGTATTTAAATAAAAAAAATGCTGACACTTGCTATTAGCTTACACAGCTCAGGTGCCATGGCAGTGTCTCAGGCCACACTGCCTATGGTGACTACTGCCACCCATGGTCTCCAGTGACTGCATTGCTGAAATATTGAAACAAAACAGGAGGCAACTGCTCTAATGTATGTGTTCACAAGGCACCAGAATGGGGAATCTTTAACGGTTCTCCTAAGTGTGGAAATCCTTTCCCCCGTGACCGTCCCTCTCTGTCACCCCTCACGCTTCCTCCTGGTCCTCCCCACCCCTGCGGTCCCTCACTCAGTGTTGCTTGCCCAGCTGGTTTTGTGAGGCTGTGTGCCAATCCAACAAAAACCGTTGTCATTGCGTGATAGATTAACAGCAGTACACAAGCAAACTGATTTTTAGCCTGAGTAGTCGCTGGGTTGCACTGGCTGGCACTCTCACAAAGGTGGGGGAGAGAGATGCTTAACGTAATACTGACATTGAAATAAATGCTTGTGAAACCATGCTGTTACACAAACAAGAACAGGTCTTCTAAGGCCCTAGTAACACACAGCTGCACATAGAGGCATGAGCAACTTTTGTACTACGGCAGCTAGAGACATGAGGCCACAGTGCTCACTGATAACTTCTCACCATTATCAATAAAAAGATTAAAAATAAAATCCCTAGGTTGCTATCAGAAATTCTCGAACCACTCATAGTAGGCAAATGCCTTGAATATCTATAGCTAGATCTACTGGACTGACATGGGTTTAGCATGTAAAACCCATCTCCCAGAGAAACTGAACCCAGTCAAAAATCACATTCCCTAAAATATCCTTAATCTCCAAATAACCTACCCACAGGGAAAGGCTTCTACTGCACTCTGCACCTAGGACACAAAAGATCGTGACTCTGGCTCTGAAGAATGTCCCTCTTGACTCTGCAGGAAAGATCAGTGCCTGGTAATACAACTCTCCTGTTTGCCACCCCCAAAACCAAGATACAATTCTGCTGAATTAAAATTTTTCTGACAATTAACACAAGGTTCTTGCACGTGGAAATACGATAACTGAGGTGTACAGGGGTGGGATATAATCAGGGTGGAATATTTAGAATGATATGTCAATATTCCCAATTAGACTGAAGCTGAAAATCCAACCTGATGGGTTTACAGAAGCTGGGATTATTTATTTTTAGTGTATAAATCTCAGTATTGGGATTCAGTTGATTGATCCTAATCCTAGCTCTGTCACTGCTTCAGAAGGGGAGTTTGAGCAAGTCACTTTACTAATTTTATTTTGCATCAAAAAATGACAAACACTACTCCTTCCAGCAGAACACTTAATGATGTCCCTGAAGAAACACACCAATGTTTTTACTTATCCATCTTATTTATATGATGTAGACTGTGGTACAATGGAAGACCAAAGGGATTTGCCAAAGTTGCCTTTATGGATCAGAGGTAGCTCGGTGGGAAGAGGACAAATGATTTCAGAGGAAGTCTATTCTAGGTGGCCTCACAAGGGTATTAGTCACACCGATGACTCAGAAAAGGTAACTCTGATTAAGCTATTGGCAACCAAACAAAATATGACTAAGGCTGGTTTCTGGGCACATTAGCACATAGCATTGCTAATGGCTTTTATTTTATATTAAAAAGCTACTACAGAGCAGGAAGCGAGGTACTGGAAGCAGCATCAGAAAGTCTGCTAGCGATTGGCAACCCAACAACAATGTTATGTTACATACAAATCATTTGATGTCGTTTTAACCACTTTTTCTAATGGTTGAGATAACTCTCCAGATATCAAGCTAATAAAAATGACAGGGTGTAATTTGACAAACCTAAGCAATTGACAGGCCTGCAGAATACAACTGTCAATGAGATGTTGTTAGTTCAAGGTAATACAGCTGCTGTCTCAGCCAGCTCAGTCTCAATCTCTGCAGAAAATCATGAAACTTGTCACCTGTATACTCCAGGCAGTCTTATCTAAACCCAAATATCTCCTCCACCCTCCATTCTCCCTCTGTTTTGGCCTGTCACCCATGCGCCAGGTCTATGCTCTTCCTGGCAATAAAAACAAACAAAAAATCATAAAGAGCAGCACAGCCAACATCGATGGAACTCATTAATGCTCCTTTCACGAAGGAGAAGTTTATCTGCCCAAGTGAATAAAGTTTATCAGGTGCCTTGCAAAAAGCCATTTCAGTCACTTTTTGTCAGATCTTCCTAATCTCTGGCATGCCCTCTTTGGAGAAGGAGTGGGAGGGGGCTGAGGAGAGGGGGCTGGACGGAGTAACAAGAAGGAAATCACAAGACAGCACTAGTACACAAATTTTCCAGGATTTTCCTTAATCCTTGACATTAGGTTGCAGGCTCTTCTTGTGTACGAATGAGATCATGTTGATTTGATGATGCCCTGGCAACAGACAGTAGTAACAGGTCCACACTTAATTCTTTCAGATTTGTCAGAAATGCCAAATATCATTTTACTAGGAAGCTCTGCTGCCAACTGGGAGCTGTGGCAGTGGGGAGAAGTACTGCCAAAGTGACTCATTGACTGCCCGGAGAGATTTGGACTGTGCAGAGGCAAGGAGTACTGACTACGGCATATGCTCCACGGTGCAAGACCAGCATGGAGCAGTTACTTATGAAACCATGGTCAGATAGAGGTAAAAACCACTGACTGCCAGAACCAGCTTAGCTCATTATAACACTGCAAAGTGTGTCAGTCATCAATGGTTTGGGCGGATCTAACCAGTGCAGGAAAGAAGGAAGTAGAGGTTCATGATATTGCCAGCACCATCATTAAGATTATTTAAATGCTGTTTCAATGCATTTTTACAGCCACTGTGTATGAAGTGAAAAATTGACAAGCATATTGAAGTTATTGTGAAGAGTGAAATATGTTGGTACCCATCAATGAACTCCAGCTCTTATGGTATATTGGACACACGTCCAGGGCATGCAAGAACCATGATTATAGTGCACTCCAGACAGACTGGCCCAGAAAAAATGCCTGAGCATATTGGAGGATTATCCCTAAAACGTGGCAGGACAGCAGTCCAGAGACATCAAGTAGGGTGCTCTTAACTATCAGCTGAGTTCCCGTGAAGAGGTGGAACAAGCTTGGCTGAAATGGGAGCTGTAACCTTGCGGCTGAATGCATGGCCAAAGAGACACAAGCCGCAAGTACAGTTAAGAAAAGCAAGTCACTGGCCATTACTTGGAAGCATGACTTGTGGGAAAGACATGAGAAATTTTATCCTGTAGCACTGCCCAGGTGCAAAAAGAGATAAGGTACGGGGAGAGGTCAGTATTTTTCAAGTGCTTTTAGTAATAAAGTGATTGTGGTCAGGCAGATCTCTGCTACACCGATGTACTGTATTGCTTTGTCCCCAAGGGGTCAAGCTGAAGCCTGAAGGTCTCCCAGCCAAGGCGTGAGTGAGGCAGCTGTGCACCCAGATGTGGGGCCCCAATCCACACAAAGGTGTAATTCAGTAGGGGTAATTGCAAAATGCTGCCCTTAGGTAGGAGTAGGTGGTGAAGGCTGGCTGGCAGGGCAGCATCCCTGCAGAAAGGGCTGGGCAGAGAGATAAAAGAGCTCTGTGTTAGCAGAAAGTAAGAAATGGTCCATCTCTGCCCTGCAGCACCGCCCCAGGCATGATGTCCTCTCCAAAGAAACGGTGGGTCCACTTTTGTGCCTTAATGAAGACACATGCCAAGCCAAGGGAGTTGAAAGGAGGGTAGGGTGAACGGTCAGAGCTCTGGAAATGATGGCCTGTGAGAAGAGAGAGGAGGATGGTGGTTGTTCAGTGTAGGGAAGAGAGGACCGTGTAAGGACATAATAACACTTTTCTAAAAGGCTGCTGCAAAGAACGAGCAAATACACATCCTTCATCTCTACGGAGGGTAGGATAAGAAATAGTGAACTTAGGTTCAGCAAGAGAGACTTAGTTTAGACATCAGGAAAACTTTCTAGCGATAAGAATAATTAAGCACTGGAATAGGTTATCTAGCAAGGCTGCAGACTCGCTGTCACAGGAGGAAATATAAGGCCAGGTTGGACAAACAAACGACACAGGAATCCTGTCTCAGAAAGGGGGATGAGCCAGATGATATTAACAGGCCCTTTCTAGACCTACTTTTTGCTGATTCTCTGTACTAAACATAAAATGCATCTGTGACTCTCTGGAGCAGCCTATGTTAAGTACAGCATGCTTTAGATGTTTCCTGAATAAGTTTTTTGAAAACAAAACAACTACAGCAACAAAAAAATCCTAGTGTTGCAAGCTCTTATGGCTTTGCCTTCAGTCTCACTGTACTTGACCCATTTCTTAAATCTCTGGCTCCTGTAGTCAAGCAGATTCATGAAAGCTAAGCTTAAATAAGCAAAAAGCTGTCTAAATTTATGGTGCAGGAAAAAAAAAAATAAAACAGATTAAAAGCATGACAGATAACTACTTCCAGCAGTTATAAATCCACAAGAGGAGTAAAACACATTATTAGCTTAAAAATCAAAAAGCAGTTGATTAAAAAAAAAATCTTATCATTGGGACTGACTCCACTTTTTAGTGTTCATTAATATTTAATGTTTTTAATGGTCATCCTCTAAGTCAAGTCTAGGCCTGAAGTCAGCAAAAAAGGAGATTGTGTTGCTGAAGGAGTGGTTCAGAAACCAAATGTCCCTCCCAGTGGGTGGCATAGAGACATGAGTATCCTCTTTCCAGTCCAAAACTGGGGAGCACCCAATGAAACCAGCAGGTGGCAAGAGAAAAAACAAATAAACAAAAAAAAACCCCCAAATGCTGAAAATATTTTGTTGTCACAAAAAATGCAGTTAAGAAATTGGAACGTCTTGCCACAGGATGCTGTGTGTCCTGTGTGTGTATGTGATGATGCTGTGAGCGTGCCTAAGTGTGTGAGCCTCTGGCGTGGGAATTCTCTGAGCCACAAATGTTGGTGACTGGGGGAATATTTGGGAGAAAGTATCACCCTGCGTTTCCTCTTCTTTCATGGTATCCCCCAGGCAGCTCCTATGGGTCACTGTTGAAGACAGGATACCAGGCGAGACTTTTAATCTGACCACAGAAAGATTCTCTCATGTTCTTCTACTCTTTTGTGGTGGTCCTGATGAGCTGAGGCATACTGGCAGAGCTGCATGAGGAAATTTTATATCCGATCCCTGAATAGCAGACTTCTTTTTCCAAGGCCGTCAATCACACCCTGCCAATAAATTCCCTAAATAAAAACTTTTAAAATAAATAAAACCCACAAATAAAACTGATAGTGAAGAATTAGTTGAGTGCATGAATATAATGATACTTATCATAAAAATAGGTGCAGTGTGAGTTTTCATCTGACCCGTCATCACTCTGCAATCTTTTTCATTATCATAAATCAAAAAGCATTGTTTGGTTTAAATCACTTGCTGCTTAAAGATGAATCACCTTTGATTTCCTGAGTTTTGCTTACGGCAAAAAGAAAAAAAAAGCTTTCAAAACTGTACAACAGTGAAAATTTCTGGTCTCACTTTGCATAAAAAAAAAAACTCAGAGAGCTCTAAAATTTAATCTTGCAAGCAACATAAAATGAAACAGAACTGCGATTTAGGAAAAAAAATTATTTCTCCATCTCTGGAGCTATTAATCTACAGTTTGGTCCAGAGAGTGCATATACAGCAGTCTGTGAAGAGGGATCCCAAGCTCTAATGACTTGAAGAAGATAGGCCCTCGAATGTTTAGTCTAACTGCAGGTGCATATCTAAGCTTCTCTGTAACATCTGTCCCTGCGGATAAGAAACCACTAAGCATCCTGCGCTGGGTTGTGAAGACACCAGCTCTGTGGCTTAAAGTGTATCCTGTATACTGATGACTGGGTGCAAATCACCCAAGCCACCCCAACAGGTTTGCCCAGTGAGCTCTTCCCCTTCTGAGAAGCAGAGTCCTGTCCTCCCCTCCCTCCATCCCGCCACCCTGACATTACACCCCATGCCCAGAAGTGCAATTAGATTCTTGCCACTTTTTCCAAAGTCAGGAAAAATAGGGTTATTTTAAAAGTCAGTTGAATAAACTGATGAGCCCAATGGGCTGGAACAGGAAAACAGATCGCAACTTGGTGTAAGTCATCCCCAGGGGGGAGATGCAGAAGAAATACACTGTATGCAGTCGTATCTAGGTTTGTTCTGTGAAGAAAATGCTCATAAGAAAAGAAACAAGCAAAAATAAAACAGGCTTCATTCTTTATGTCTCCCATTAGTTAGAACTCTCATGGCAATTCCCATCAATTTAACTTTTGGATGTCTGGATACTAGCCAGGGAGCAGTCAGCTTCCATATGCTTGGCAACGAGAGCAACAGCAACGATGCAATGCTGTTGTCAGGAGAGGCAGGTAAATCACTGCGTATTTCTTCACAAGCCCAATTTTCTGAAACTTGCCACCCAACTTTAGGAAACTGAAATTAGTAGTGTTTGGTAATGAGCCCTCGATGTCCCACAAGCAACCCTAAATCTCAGAACCCGCCTGATGAAGCTGGCTGTGTTTGTCCACTCAGCCACTCAGCCATATTTTTTGACCCTCCTTTATGTCCATGAGAAGAAGTGGAAATGCTTTCCTGCACAGAGACTAGTTATTTGTTGTCCTTGAGAGGCACTATAATCTGAAAGAATGGGGGGGGGGCGCGTGAAGGAGGAGGGTGGCTGGAGCTGGATGCACATGTGTTTGAATCTCAGTTCTGCTGCTGTCTTTGGGGAAATCAGTTCATCTCAGCCTCACTTTCCTCTCTCCCTGTAAAACAGAGACCTTACACACAATTGTGGGGAAAGTGTGCAATTTGTTAAACATATGAAGCAGTAAAAGAGCAATTCATCTTGGTAATTTTAGCTGTCTCTAAGTTAGTATCTGGTCTAACTCAGTTCCCTCTACAGCCCAGGGACAGAGAGAGGTTGGATAAATCACCTCCTTTTCCTCCACTGATTGTGGAAGAAGGCCAGACGCCTGGACACATTTAGGAAAAATTACTACCATCTTCAATGTCCAGAGTCATAGTAAAGGCCAGGAATCTTCTGTTGTTGGCACATCCCACCCTCCCCTATTAGAAAGCTGAAGGATGCATTGTTCATGGTGAGCCAGCTTCTGAATTTTTCTTTCCAGAGGTTGTGCAAATTCAGAAGCTCTCTTTTCTTTTACTTAGACCTTGATTATTTATTTCAGACATTAGGAAAACAACACTCTCTGGCTTTGGTCTATCACTGCTAGTAGGTTGCCACCTTGCTCCATTCTGGCAGCACGTCAGCCCTTATGAAGTACGCAGGTAGGATTTTTTTGTATGTGAGCATCACTTGTCTCAAATTCAAATAAGATTATTGTGGTAACATACCCAGATGCTATAATGAATAATCCTGACACTGTTCAGACAACCAATACAGACCCCACTCCTCACAGTCTTTAACCAAAAGTTAGGCGTGTCTTTTGGAAAAAGAATGAGGGAAAGAGTGCAATGGGCCACAGTCTCTCCTTAGGAGAGAAGACCTCCAAATCCTACGTGTCTACAGAGATACTGCAGAACACCCTCAAATTTAGTATAAGTTGAACAGACATCAAAGAAGAAAGGCTTGTGGTCACTACTGCCTGACAGTGAATTCATATGCAAGTCACAAGGAACTTGTACTGAGTTTTGAAGTCTGACCCGTGCAGTCACAGGATTGTATTCTTTGCTTTACTTTGCTGCTTCTCTTCATCATATGAAATAATAGCTGGTACTGAAAAAACCAGCTGCTGGTGGATCTGCGGTGCCTTTTGCCCTCCAAGTCCCTTGGCTGAGCTAAAATTTTCTAATATATTATATCACTTCCATTAATGGCAGTAAACAAGCATTTCCATAGCAATTTCCATAATCAAAGTTCCCCCTTCAAGAGCTCCTCTGGAACTACCAGCTGACTTTGCAGGGAGGAAACCAAGGCAAAACAATTATGCAAAATGCTCAAAGCCACAAAGTGAGTCAGACTCCAAGGGGAGGGAGGGGAATCACGAAAACTTTAGTTCTCCTATCTGTGCTTATGCCCCAAGGCAATCCCTGTCTTTCACAGCTAGGGACCAATTCGGATACCATTTACACACAGATAATTCTACTCACAGTTTCAGAGTTAGCCCTGATTTACTGCACCATCTGTGAGATCAGCATGCGGCACAAGACACTCTTATGACTGGAAAATACTTTACTGACAAAGAAAATATATATATACATATTCCTTCCTGCTCTTTGTTGCTAATCTTTAATGGCCACCTTTCTTCAAATGCTTTCAGTCAAATTTTGACCAAACCAAGAATCTTTCAAATTTAAATAGCCTTGTTAATTGGATTGGATGTGATACATCGTACTGGCCATGCAGCTCCTTTGGCGTGCAGTTTGACCTTGCCGAGACACTTGTCCTAGTACTTCCCTTTTCCATTTGATTGTTTTTTCTGCTCCTTGGTAATAGAGCCATCACCTAGATTTTGTCATTTGCATTGTGTCTCCCATCTTCTCAGCAGTAATAACAACCTGCCTGTGAAAAAAAAAATCCTGAAAAGAAAACCCTGTATCCCTACCTAATCATTTGATTACAGGAAAGTCCCCGGCTACACCTGGCGAATTTTAACAAAGCACTGATGTCTCACTGAATCATCAAGCACTGCTCCTCTCTGGAAGGTATGTATGAACAGCACTGCCTGGCACCTGTGATCATGCAGATATAACGCATTGAGAATGGAATAAAATGTTTACTAACACACAAATAAAAAGAAGTGGTCTATAACTAGCGTATTTCAAGTGCCTTTCTTAAGGTATACTTGCAAAGCCACTGAAAGAAAGACTAACTTATTAACCTTATTAACAAGCGTGAAATGAAACCACTAAGGTTAAATCACTCCAGTGGCTCTGTGAAAGATTCTGTTACGCAGGGGAGCCCACTCACTAAGTTACAGTTTAGATTAATTCCCTGTGTCACTGGTTGCCAAAACTTCTAAGCCATTGCCATTTCTTCCCCACGTTGGCACAGGTGCCCTACTGGAATGTCCCCATCTCTGACCTTTCCCATGTTGCAAATTCTAATGTAAATAGAGAAAAAGTCCAAAGCCAAAAAAACCCCACCTGCTTTGTTGTAAGCAACAGCAAGCTGTGTCCTCCTTCCCCCTGCTTCTCAGAGAACAAAGGGAGTAAAATATTAGCAACTTCACTAATGCTCTCCCTTGAGCTTCTGAGGTAACTTTGCAACGGAGAAGAACTTCTGCATCCCAGCAGCTCGGGCTGCTGCCCGGGCCCCTGCCGTGGGAGGACCAGGCTTGTTCACTCCTCTGAGGGCTCGGCAGCGACAGCAGTTGTGTTGGGGCTGCTAGTGCTGCCAACGGAGTCAGCGCAGGTGTTGTCACAGCGACCTAAACATCTGGGTCTGAGACCCAAAGCATCTGTGTTGTCTTTCTGGTTACTGACATCAGTATCTGAGTTAAATTAAAAATACATGGCCATGGGTATTTGTAGGTATAACACGTGTAATTTGTTCTCATGAGCATGTATCATATGAAACACTTGAAAACCGCTAATTCTCAGTTCAGATCGTAGCACTAAAAGGCCAGTGCTCAGAAATATTTAATTTGGATAATAATTTTAGGGCAGTTGCTCAGATTTCTGTGCTGTTGAATTGGTAGTGAAAACTGTGGTTTCTAAAAAGTGCAATACATTATATTATGCTAAGGCAGTCTGCATCACCTTCTGTCCTGAATGTGGCTTCTGTGGGACAAGGTTGGAAAACAAAATTCTTCTCTTGGTCAGTTTGGGCAATTTATTATTTCTTGATGGTACCTGGATTTTTTACTAAGTATGGAATTATCATCAGAGATATGGCTGGCATATAAGAAAAGATTAAATGGTGTAGGGCTCATTAGCTTGAAAAAGGAGATATGTGATTGAAGAAAATCATGCAGGATGTCAAGAATGATTATTAGAAGTGCTTGTAAAAACTCAGCGGGGAACACTATTCACTCTTCTTTGCAATGCAGGAGGAGGGGGTTGTCACAGAAATCATCAGGCTGCAGGGTAAAAAGGAGCAGAAGTACATTTTCACACAGCACCAAGTTAAACTGTGGAACTCATTGCCACTGGATAGTGCAAAGACCAAAAGCACAAGAAGATTCAGGTGCTAATTACAAAAGTTTATAGGAAAGAGCCACAAATTGAAGCTACGTACAAAGATGTGGACCTAACCTAAAGTTCAGGAAATCTGTAAGCTTGCAGGTCATCCCAGGATATCCTGGGAGAAGGGGAGATACAGCCACTGAGCAGACATCCACCTACATCTGTTAACAACATACATATCCTTCTCGCTGCATGTGGCTGGTGTGAACTGGTCGGGGCCAGAGGCAGATGGCAAAAGAGGAGCAGAGCCCTGACTGGGTCTCAGTTCAGCTCTGGGTGTATTAATGCTCGTTCAGGTAAGGAACTAGCAATCTCAGCAAATGATTAATTGGCATAAATACCCAAATCTAGACCTAAATTCTTCTTTAGCAGTCCTGGCCAATCTCCCCACCAGGAAAACAGGAACTATGAAAACCTTCTCCTCAGATGTGTTTTGAGGACTAACCACATCAAGGCCCTGAAGTGTTTCTAATTCTAGCAGCAGTATCAACAAGCCACTTAACATGTTCATGCCACCTTTGGCCTATGCCTTTAGAACAGCAGCTATTAACAGTAACTTCATAGATGCTACTCTTGGCCAGGATCTCAAAACACCCTTCCTCTTTATCAGCGTACAGATATAAGAGGTGGCAAGGGAGCTATTTCCATCAGCAATGTCCTATTTATCTATGAATGGAGAAAGTCAAATTTTTTCTTGGAACTGGGAGTGGGGGGGAGAAAAGGGAAAAAAAGAAACCTGAAGAAAAAGACAAGAAATTCTCACCACACATATGACAGGTTACTATAGGTAGAAAAAAGTGTAAGCTCCCTGGAGTTAATTACAAAGGAAATCTGGAACCCTTCTCAAAGCCTTATCCCTAATTACTGCCATTAGTTGAATCAAGCTGTGTCTTCATGGGGGAGAACTTTAGAAAGATGCAGTGCTCATCTCCCGCCTCTGCCTCTTCTCTCTGCTGCCCACCACCATGCTGTGGTCACACATGCTGCAGAAAGCAGCTGAAATCATCCTCCAGCACATGCAGCTCCCACAACTCTCTTGCATCCCAGTCTGCAAGCACACCAGCTCTGGCAAATTCTATGTGTGTCTATTTACTCCTCTGAATGCATGTGGTCCTTAGGTTGGCGTCACAGCTGCTTCAGAGCTCTGCAGCAGGCCACCCATCCACTGTTTAGGGAGAAGCCAGGAGCAGCAGGACACAACCATTTTTCTCAGGAGTACCAGCCCCCACATGCCACCTGGCTGCGCGATCCCCTACGCCCCAGGACTGGCGCGAGCATCCTGGTCTTGGTGCTCACCATCACTGGAGCACAGGATGGGGAGGCAGGTCCAGGCTCCCCCGGGCCAATCCCCTTGCAGTCGGGGCAATCATGCAACAGCTACTCAGCGCCTGCAAACACCAATCCCTGTTGCCCACCCAGCACTGCAAGCCCTGCCATGGGGGCAGAAAGGGAAGGCCAAAGGTCCAAGAGCTTCAAAATCTCTTGTGCATCCCAGGCATCGTGCTGGTGTAGACACAGGGAAGAGCTAGGAGCACCACTGTCTCCAGACGCCACTGGCACGACTGCAGTACGTCCTTTCCCCTGCTGTTTAGCTGCTGGTTTGCATTTTGAGATGAGAGTAATTCTTACTACTGGCCTACATATAATGCAAGGTAGGATCTGAATAGTGGTCCTGAAGGTTCCTCCATATCAGTGGCTGCAAAACCAGGTCTTTTTGTCTGCCTGACTCCACAAAACACAAAATGCGACTGTGCAAGGCATTACGGTTAGTAAAGTTTAGTTTGGGACCATTTGATGGACAATGTCTTCTTTATGCTACATGTTGCACAAAAGTGAACCTCCTCTGGACAAGGACAGTCACATCAGTTAGAACAGGATTTTTTTTGTCTAAGTTTACCACATTTCTGTCAGGCTTATTGCTGCCCAGGACCATACTGTTTCTCCACATACAAATGAGTTTCTCCTTTTGCAGATATGTAATTAAAAGGCCAGACTGACCTTAAACAGAGCAGATAAATCAAGAAGTATGTTACAATGTTCTGCCTGTCTCAAAATACTCTGGCATGCCACACATGAGTTGCCATTTACTTTTAACTTTAACGTGGCTGGGATTGTCTAGTACTCCCAAATATTTTCTAGTAGGATCCAGTGCCCTGAAATCTGCCCACCTGGAGACCTGGACTTTTTGGAAGTGAGATCTGAGCACTCACATGGTTTTCAGTCAGCACAAGACAAAGATGGTGCGCTTGGGACAGTCTCATTGCCCAAAGCTGGAAAGGAGGCAAGTCACAACATACATCTCCTGGCTGTATGTTTGAATTTGCATTCTTCCCCCCCTGTTCAGCCATCCCACCAGGTTTACAGTCAGAGCTGGCATGCAAGCTGAGCTCCCCACTGGCCCAGCCTGTGTTATTATGTCCTTCGATGTACAAAGTTGGTTGCCTTTTCCACTCTTCAGTAAGAGGTGCAAGGGCTGGAAAAACTGGTGGCAGAACATACATGTTCCCCTTACCCCGGCGATTCCCTGAGTGACATTTGCTGTCTCACATGGACTCAGGATGTTAACTAAACTGACAAGGACTGCACAGCAGAAGGAGGAAGGAAGGAAAACACCTGCCTTTCCAATCTAGTGACTGAAAATAAAGTTTCTCTACTTTTAGCATTCTCTCAAGCACAGCATACAGAGGGTTTTGAGAATCTGGGCGCTCCTGTTGAAAGGGTTGTTACGTTATTTTCAGTGCCACAGCCAGGCAAGGATTGTGTTTTGGTCTTCTGAGAACAGAGACATGGTTTCCATGTCTACTTGTGCTGTTCCTTAAGGCTCTCGGAGCAACTTCACTGTACAGAATCACTGAGCCCTTACAAAGAGGGCAAAGGAAGACTGCTGCTGCCTAAAAAACAGTTTCCACCACCTCCTGCATGATTCATCCATGCCATATGTAAAGTCCTAAAGAGTACACATCCTATCTTTTCCACAAGTAATAAAGACACTTTATTTAAACTGTAAAACCTGGCCTTTTGTTTAACACTGTGAAAAGAGGCATATAGCAGAAGCCTGCTGTTAGCATGCCATACACTAATGAATCAGTTAGAAAGGAGATTTAGGTGGAAGTGTTGATTCATGACATAAGAACAGGAACTGGGTTTTTTACAGTACCTTGCTGACATACCGGCACACCTGCCCCTTCCCAGCTCCTTTTGAAGCTGTTGTCACCGGACCGCTCTTCCACCTCAGCTTTCAGCAGTTGGTTGAATGCAGCATCACTTTGCAGATTTCAGGGGAGTGGCACCATACAAGTGACTCTGGATGTTGGAAGCCCCTTGAAATCGAAGGACTTGTCTTCAGGATGAGTTTGTTCCACATTGCTTCCTTTTCTCTGAAGGTTGGATGTGCAAAGCCATCATGTCTCCACTTGACTCCATGCTGTAGATACACACACTGTGACACAGAGGGATTTTGGCAGTAGAAAAGAAAAAGCTTCAAAACCACTCCACCGAGCCCTGAGATGTGCCAAACTATACCAGGCGTTGTTAAGGATGGAAGCCTGCCAGGGAGAAGCATTTCTCAGTTAGAGGGATGCTGATCTCCCAAGAGGGAGAGGGAGAGCTCTTCTCCAAGGACCCACTCCCACCACTCTCAACAAAGCATGCCATGACCACAGAGCAGATGTCAGTCCTTCACCCCTTCCACACCACCCACCATTTCTCCAGGTGCCGGTTCCTGTGTGGTGGCAGAGGACCGGAGCTGGGGTGGCCTGTCGTGGCTGACAACTCTGCAGAGTGCTGCTGGAGCTCCACCTCTGAGCGGAGCAGAAGGGCATACAGCAGTGTCTGTGGTAGAAGGCAGCGGATCTTTTTCATTGCTGTGATAATGCACAATTGTGGCAGGTTTCCTATCGCACTGCCTAATCTCTATAACTGGTTTTCATTATGCCTCCATGTGGTGTCCCATGCCTGTCCTCTTTTATTCACCTAGAGGCATAGGAAGCATTGAAGATTCTCACTGTATGCCTTACTTTGTCTACATGACTGCTCAGACAGCCCCCCGGACTTTGTTTCAGTCTACTTCATTCTCTTTTGCCCATTCCCTGGGTTCTGGCCAAGGCTTGCATTTTCCCTGACTGTATACGAACATTCTTTCATTTTGCACTGTGTCCTGGCTTCCCCAAAACCCCAATCCAGGACTAAGACCTTCTTCTGTTCTTTCAAATGTGACCCCATCCTTTAAAAAAAGAAGTGATGGACACCCCACAAGGTGACAAAGCCAGACCCCACTTCGGGGCTCGGGAACGGGCACTGTGCGCGCTGGAGCTGGCAGCAGCCGCTGCGTGGCTTGGTGCAGCAGGTTTTGTAACCACGGTCCAGTGAGAGGACAAAGCCACCGGGGAGGACTTCGGAGGAGGTGGCAGGCAGGATGACAGCAGCCACAGCTCCTCTGTCAGGAAGGGCAGGGCAGAAGGGAGAAGGGAAGCCCCCAACCCAGCTTGAAGGGTCCATGAACAGCATCCCCCATGCACAAAGCCGCCCCTGTGCTCACAACCACCACGTTAGCCTCAGGTGCCACAGCGCTTAAAACAACTGTTTTACTGACAAAACTTCCAGCACTGCACCTTAGTCTGTGGGCTAGAAGTGTAATTTAGATTAAGCAGGAAAGCCTTTATAGGTTAATTAAATACCAATTGCTAAACCATACCCCACCAGTCATTAGCTGTGTTTTGATATGGACTTATTACATAACTGTTAAACTTGGTATTTAGCAAATAACTTCCTTATTAAAGAGATTAAACAGCTACTTGAGAGGCTTCATTTTTTAAATGTCACCATTTCAGTTTACTAGACTTCTTGCTGTGCTTAACACAAACAGTGGGTATTTAAAGTAATAACAAATAAGCTGTCAGCTGGGAGCACTCAGCAGCAAGCAGGACCTGCCCCAGGACAGCTTTTGCTGGTGCTGCCAGGGGGGCCAGTCCAGGGACGGGCCATGGTCCCCCTCCCTAGACACCCCTGCTCCTGCCTTGCTCTGAATCTGCAGGCTGACGGGGAGAACCACCAGCACTTCTTTTCAAAAGCAATTCTTCCTGGGAGCGTTTTGCCGAGGACGTGGTGGAGCGAGATCCACCAACCGGTATCAGTGTGTGACAGATGTGGGACTACGTCGTCACCTCAGCTCCCGGGTGCCACTAGCACGGGCCTCCATGGGGTAAAATACACACATATGATGCTCTGAGCACAAAACCAAAGACAATCCCCAGCTGCTCTTCAATGGGACATCTTCAGAAATTAGCTGGGGTGGTGAGGGTTGCCACTGCCCGATTTCTGCTTTTGTAATTCTGGCGTTAATGGGTCAGAAACAATGAAAGAGCAACACATCCAAAGAGTGGTTTGGATGGCGGAGAAGACCATGGGCAGAAGTCCTGGAGTCAGAAGAGAGGATCTCGGTGGAGGCGTGCAGTTGGATGCTCACTGGCGCAGAGGACAGGGAGCACTGGTGATGCATCTGATCCCACTCTAACAGAGCTGGTGAAATGACGGCGCATAGGAGGATGGCTGCAGGGGTGATACAGGAGCTGGGTTTGAGCCACAAAGCCCTGATCCAGGTTTCCTCCAGGTCTTGGCTCTGAGGCCAGTTTCTCTGGTAATTAACATTTTAAGAGCTAGACTCAGTCACTTGCTGGTCTGGATGCTGGTACCTACGCAGGGCGCAGTCCTGGTACCGGACTGTTACAGCCATGCAGCCTTATGGCCAAACGAAGTCTCCCTTTGTTAAATTTTTGGTAAAAGTGCTTTTATCACTTCCAGAAACAGGGATCTCCAATTTCTCCAGCAAGGCCCAAGGAGGACCGACTGGTAGGCCCTGCGCTGGCCATCTCCTTGGCAAATGTTGCCTTACGCCTTCAGCAAGAACTGGCAGTGAAGAGGTTAAGAATCAGTGAGGCTAAAAGGCGGCTTTTTGAGGGGTGGGTTTGGGGCAACCTGAGTTAAGGAAGCAGCCTTAACAATATAAGAAAAGGAAGTGCTGGTCCTTGGTTTGTTTGTTTATTGTTTCAGCAGTTTGTACTGTGTGTGTCTCATGTGCTATCTTCATTCCTCAGTCTCCCAGCCGGTTAATTAACCAGGGGAAGCAGAGCTTCCTGCCAGCGACCTCCTGGGTCCCTTCCCATTGTTCCCTGCGCTGACACATGGCGCTGGAGACGGCAGAAAGGGACACTTGTGTCTCAGCCGGTGAGAAACACTCCAGAGACTGCAGTTAGTTAATAAAACAGATGGGTTTATTGGCATCGGCAAATTTCAATGCTAGTGATGCATTTAATAGGGTTCATCTGAAGAAAATCCCAATAAAAATAAAACAAGGAGTTTGGGGGCAGGAGGATAAATATAGGAGAGACAAGAAGATGGCAGATACCTCTGGCATCTCTGCCGCATCTCCACAGCCTTCAGGGCTCAGCAACAGGTTTGCTCAACAACTCTTTCTCTGCTAGGACTCATTAGTCAGCACAAGAATAGATCCCTACCTCTAAAAGTCATGCTCAGCTGGCCTAAAGCTCATCCAATCCCTGTGCCAAGCGAGGTCTTGAAACTCCCCTATGAATGCTCCTCAAAGGTCTGGTGCTCTCCTTTCACGTGGTACAGGGGCTTATATGGAATGAGAATGATTCCAAGGCCCTAATATTGTAAAAGACTTTTTTTCCAAAGCCCCAGTGCTCTGCGTGCCCTCAAAGTTCCTTTTCTGTGCTTCTGTAACAATCAGGCTGCAGCACCTTATAGAAGGAGCGTGCTTCTCTCAAATGCTGTACGGATCCTTCAATATTTATTTTTTTTTAAAAGAACACTTTGTACAATCCTTAAGCAGGGCCTGAAGCAACACAAACAATAACAAACAGCAATGGGCTCGAGCTGCAGAGCTGGGATCCAGATGTGCATCAGAACTTGAGGAAAGTTTGAGGGTGCTTAAGCCGGGCGTGGGTTAATCTCCCTGGAAAATTGAAAATTAAGAGGAAGAAACAGAAAAAAACATAAGCAGAACATAGTTAACAAAACATAGAGGGGCAAGTCGGCATATCCGTGTGTTTGGTAACTCCAGTTTTCTGAAAGATGTTACACCACCCCCCACCCCCGCCCCATGAGGAGTCAGGAAGTGTGATTATCCAAGAATAAAAGGATTTTTGCTCACTGACATGGGTAAAGATAAAACAATCTGTTTTGAAGAACTGCTCTAACACACGTATTGCCACTTTGATTATACAGAACTCAAGGGAAAGTGGGCTTTGCTCTAAATCACAGTTGTGTTCATTTTGTCCGTGTATTTCTACTTTCACACAAGCACTGCCCTATGTTACTCCAGTGACCGAATGCATTTTAGAAGTTGTGCCACATTTGTGCCACTCTGAAGGCATTTGGGGGTCAAAATTCACTCATCTAAAGTTTTAGAGGAAAAACAAAACAGACCCTGGGTTTTCTCTTCAGAGGGAGACACCATTTCCAGGGACAAGCTGATTTCTCCCTTTGGGGACAGGACATGGCCAGAGGAGCGCTGTCATCACTGGAAGTTTTCTTTCATGAGGAAATATTATTTGCACATGCCACATCCAAATGACAAGAGGACTGGCAATCGATCCTGCTTTAAATAGCTAATTTTCTAATGTAGGGAGGAGCATTTTTGTGGCCATTTCCGTAACAAGATGTTCTGCTCACTTCTGGCCCAGCGGCACAGCATCTTGATCTTCCCTTCCCTTCCTTTCCCTTCCCTTCCCTGCCTGCCTTCTGTCAACAAACATGTAAGAAAAGAATTTCACCCTGTCAGGAATTTTAGGCTTTTGAAACAGAGCTCACACACTTGACACTACCCAGCCTCATGACAGAGCTGAGCTGTTGCCCAGATGGGAGGTCAGTCGTGATTTTTTACAGATGTTTTGGATCAAATCATAGTGTTTAAAAGAAAAAAAAAGAAAAAAAATCTCCAGACGGTTCAGAGCCATGAAAAATAATTTAGAGAGTGGTTAAACAAATCATGTGGAAGAGCTCTAAGACTGGATCTTTTGGCTTCCTGATGGGGATACATTTAAATTAAACAGCCAGTAAATAACGAGCCAAAGACCGTCATGCCAATGGATAACAAAAGCATTTTGAGCTGGATTGAAAAGATGAGTGCATACTGAGTGCCTGCCACCATTTCCCTCTTCCGTCTTTTGGTGATGAGAAAGAAAAGGGAAAATAGTAAAGAATGAGCAGGGTCCCAGCATTGGTTCGTCTCCTCTTTCCTGGTGAAGAAGTCATCAGAGATGAAGAACAGAAGGAATGCAGAAATTACTCATTCCCACCACCACCACCAGGAGAAAAAGGGAGTAAAACAGTCACAAAGACAGGATAAAAGTGTCTGCCTTGGGGAATGCAAAGCTGGCCTGTCAGNCCCCCCCTTAGGTATTTTGCCTTGTTTCTGTTAGTTTGCATTATTTAATATTTTAAATAATTACAAAAAGCCCTGACACCAACTCTTTCAAATGTATTGTGGCAACTGAACAACTTAAAGAGCTGTTTCTCCTGCAAAGTTCCTCTGGGGCAGAAATTAATGTACTGCCACTTTCCAAATATTCCCAAGTCCAGACTGGAGGGAGAAGCAGCTACTCATTTTCTGAAGGACTAAGGAACAGGGAGCACTAATTTATGTAGAGTGAATTAAAAGCTGAAAGTGACCTGGATATAATGGATGGGAAGGCTAAGCAACAAACACTCTCGACTTGGTATCAATATCTTGGCAAAATCCCTAATACTGCTATTTAAATCTAAGGACCGTGTATCAGAGCCTGTACGCGTTTGATGATGTACAGGCAGCCAGCCAGCAGAGCAGTGGATTCCCCACCCTCTTTCAGGGAGGACAGAAGACAGTCTGCTTCTTGAGGGACAGATTTCTACTATGCACCATGAAGCAAGCCTCTTGCTAAAATCAGTGGGAACTGTGTATGATTAAGGACACTGGATCAGGCTCCACGTATGAGAAGTTTCCTGCTGCTGCTGCAAAGGCGAAGAGTAGGTGATGCTCACTAACCAGGCAAAACTCTCTAACTATATAAAAGCTACCGAGAGATGGCTGGACACAAGGGCTCATGCTTGGGACACCAGCTGCTTCCTGATGACTGCAGCTAATTTTGGCAGCCGGGCAGGAGTGCAGTGCCTATGCAATTTGAGGCAGGATATAGATTATAAACATTGTTTCCCTGAGATCTTGCTGTGCATTGCTCAAAATTGTTTTCAAAGGCAGCTCAAATTAACCCTCCACCCACTCTCCACTTAGGTTAGATCCAGCGATATTTAACATAAAGACAACAAACAGCCTTTGGACTGGAGACCAGGGCCCAGACTCCTCTCCCTTCCTCCAAGACTGTTTCCCTAACAATACAACTACGCCGGGCCCTTTCCCAAGCCAAAGTGCAATAACTACGCTTTTATAATGCCCATTGGCGGTGTATGTGTGCCACCCAGGACAGAGCCTGGCTAATTAAGAAATTCTCTCAGACTGCCTGTTGCACCAGGTAAGCAGCCAGCAAATAAAGAAAAGCAATGTCCATTCAACCCCTGCTGGCTCACATGCTCTCAATTTTGATTGCTTGTGATTGCTTTGGGGCAAGGAAGGGAACATAGCAGATCTCTGCCAATGGCAGGTCTAACATTTGCAGACAGAAAGCTGCACTTTTTCTTCTTTTATTGCAAGTAGTAACACAAGCAACAGCCGAAGCAGCCAAGCCTTGTTTCCCACGAGCGGTGTCCCCAGCTGAGCTCCCGTGTGGAGTCTCTAGCAAAGGGTGAACTTGCAGCCCAGTCTCCTCCACGGTGGAAGCAAGAGAAAGCTTGCACTGATCATTTCGTCAGAGCTTGTAGGATTTACTGTCCATGAGTGCTGTACTTCTCTGCCTCGCCAGGCTGAAATTAGCTCATGGGGACAGCTTGGAAGCAGTCTGACACATCTACCTACACATGCACATGAAGCAATTGCACGAGCCTTATTTCGGAGGAAACTGGGTCTGCATTCAGACAACCTTCTTGCTGAGATTAATTTCAAGACTAGAGGATTCAAGCCACAGACTTAGGCGAGAAATAGAGAGCACAGAAAACCTCAGCAGCTTTTAGTGTTTCACTAGCAGCTGTCCTCCCGGCGGTGCTTTACTTCAGGAATTTACGCTCAGTTTATGGACAGGGAAACTGAGGCATGGCTTTTCAGAGAGACTTGTCAAACATCGGTCACAACCCAAAAATAAAACCACCGCAAGAGTTCTCCTGCTCTGGGGCGTGAGGCATAGCTTACCAGCAAGGTGAAGGTCTCCCTTGCCAGCCGTCAGACCGTGGCATGGAGTGATGATGGCACAGGGCACCGGCGCATGGGGGCTGTCATCGGGAAGCCTTCTGCTCGGGCAACCTCCCTCCTCTGCCCAGATGAGCGGCATGGCCTGTGAGAGCGCCAAAATAATTGTTTTTGCAGTGCCAGAGTCAGTTATGTCTGAAAAGGTACCCGCGAGCACGACGAGGATGTCATTAGGCTGCTGGCTGGGCACTGGAAGATGGATGTGTTGTTCGCTTTCGTGCAGGCAGTTAACAGTGCAGCTATTTGGTTACATGAATTTACAAGCTTAGCTGCTGAATAAAGGAGACCACAGGTTAACAGCAAGGGGTGAAGGTACTTGTAAAGGTGCAAGCTGAGCCCTGAACCAAGGCGATTGCAGCTCACTGGGAGCTCCTGAAGCCCATTAGTGCCAGAGCAAGGAGCTGTCAAGATCCACAGATGAGCAGTTAAGTTTGCAAGCTCGGAGGTGACTGCGTGCAGGGAAGGGAATTTGCTTTGCTCTCACACAGTCTTTCCCTCTTCTCTCTCCCTCACCAAACAGCCACCGGCAAACCAGCCCTGAGCTTCCCCGGCAGGGACAAGGGACTCCCAGCCCATCCTCCCCCTGAAAGCCACGCTCCTACCTCCACCCCTGCGCCTCCCCAGCTGCACAGGCAGCATCCCCACACTCACCAGCACCTCTCAGGAGCCCTCTCACCAGAAAGTACTGCTGATCCCCGACCTGGACCAAGCCCTCAGGCATGCAGAACCACTGCACGCTTCGGAAAGCAACCAAAAATAGTTTTCTTTAATAGGCATCTTACTTCCTCATGCTGTCTTCTCCCCCAAAATAAATAAAGATACTTCAAGGTGTCAGACAAGCCATCGCACTTTAATTTCTCCTTTTGGCAAGCCTAGCCACTAATTCAGTCTTGTTATGGTTTTCCCACTAGGGACAAAATATATACTGAGCTTTGAAAACCCATTGTGTAGCAGCAATTGTTGCTGTAAGCCAGTGGCTGTTTTGCTTTGTTCAGCACTGTGTGCTTGTGCCTCCTGTGAGATATTGTTTTGTTAAGGCCTGCTATTGATTAACAGGGAGAGGAATTGAATTCCAAATAGGAGTAGCTGAAAAGTTCCAAAATGCTGCATAAAAAATGCAAACATTTAAAATCATCTTAAAGACAGGTAGCTCTCCTAAACCAGACCCATTTTTCTTCCCTCAGGCTGTACCCACCGCAGCATCTTACCTCAGGGCAGTCTTGCAGGTCAGGCTCAGGATAAGGGCTACAACCTTGCCCACACTTTTGGGGTTGATGGACATTGCTGAGCAGTCGGGGGGCTGCGCCAGGGGTGACATCAAGCTCCAGGGCACCTTACAGGCAACAGCTCCAGGCATTTGTCCTGTCTCCTAATGCTGCCTTGGTGTCACCACAGTCCTCTGTGTGGATACAATAATAAGTAAATAGGCATAAAGGTGTCCCAGGCTCCTACAGCTTCATCTTCTACCCTATACAAAGAGATTGATCATTCCCTGATTGAGCATCAGGTTATCTTCATGTACAACAGAGGATTTTTGTCACCGTAACTACCGAGCTACACCAGAGTAACACGACAGGGGATGCTCCAGCAGAGCAGCCGGCGCTGAGCGCTGCTGTCCCGGGGCAGGGGCTGAGCCCACCCGGCTGCCACCCTGCTACAAACAGCGGGGAGGGAGGGCAGGGGTCCCATGGGGAGCCGGGCGACAGCCCTGCCACCGAGTCAGACCCGTTCTTCTGCATCGCCAGCACCACACAGCATACACCCGTGCTCAAGCCACCGGCAATCGCCCCGACACATCTTGGCCCCTCTCGGTGGCACGGGATGGACTCCGAGCTGCAGCACCAGGAAGCTCGTGGTGGTTTCGCAGTCTCCTGCTCCAGGCACTTGCCCATGTATTGTTTTAGCCCTGTTGTGCAGAAACCCACAGGAATGAGGAGATGCTGTGACACTGCTTTTCATCTGTCTGGGCAGAATTTATTTCACAGACCTTTGAAGTAATTTGGCAGGGGGGAACTGAAGAGAGAAGGGATAGATTTCTAAATCCTCTTCAACCAGTTTCAGCATTTGCACTAGAGTAATTGCAGGGTTGCAACATCCTTTGTGCAACCTGCTAGGGATACTGGATCTACCATCTGGGAAAACCTGGTGTCATTTAATGAGAGGGCAATGCAACACCATACTGTAGGAGTCAGCCAGAGGGACTTTGATAGGGAATGGTATAATTCCTCTAGGATCTTCTGACCATCCTGTAGAAATAATAGAGAAGAGTGGAACCCATATCAGTTTTGCTGTAGGATTTAATAGAAAACAGAGGTTTTCATAAGAGCTGACAAGCAGCCTGCTGCTGACAGTCTTCAATCACAAGAAGTCTACTTGTGCCACTGTGCTAGAGGCAACTTATCAGAAGACACAAAGGCAGAGGCAGACAGGAGGAACCAGGTACCTCTTCCCACCTGCTGCTGGAGGAATGGCCACAAATAAATGCAACTGAAAAGCACAAGGGACCACAGCTTGCACCTCCACCACCGATTCCCATCCACTTTACCTTAGAGCCAATTAGCCTTTGTCTTCAAGAGTTTCAGCTCATTTTGCACATTACCATGTCAACATGTAAGTATGAATGATAGTGATGGCACATCTGTAAGAACTCATCTTGGGCTCAGGAGGTCTCAATAGCCACTAAGCCCAGCACTAAAATCCCTATTAGAGGAATACGGAGCTAAAATACTGCCATAAAGCAGCTGGGCTGGAGGATGTGCTTCCTGAGGTGAGATCCTGGCAGTGCTCTTGCCATGAGCAGCACCTTCCCAAGCTAGCTGTGCTCAGCCATGCAGCTCTCCCAGAGCAGCCACTTCTAAAAGACACGAACTCTGTGTGCTGAATAGCACTATTGTACTCATAGTCTTAGATTTCAGCATCAAATAGAAACACACCCAGCAAAAAATAGAGTAGTGGTTACAAAATACAGGCACACTTGTTCGAAATGTTGTTATCGGAGAGATTTCTGGAAAAGGGAGCTGTGCTTGGCAGTGACAGTCCTGCGTTTCAGCTGAAGGAGCACCGGCAGCGATGCACCCCACCGTGATGAGCGGCACTGTTTGTGGAAATAGGGGTGGAGGGTGGATCAAGAGCGTACGCAGATTACAGCAGCCTCCACCCGTGTATACAGCCCTGGCCCCGGCCCAGGTTGTCACGTAACCCTGTGCTGGACAGTGATCAAAGGGTTCAGTGTGAGCTGAGAAAGTCACACAGGGAGGAGGGGGAGCAGCGATCCCCAGCCTCCAGCCCACTCTTTGTTTGGTTCGCTCACGAGTTTCCCAGTTGTGTTTGAACTCTCATCTCACACTCACCGGCGCTCAGCCACTGCTGGTGTTTTCAGGAAGATGAGCAATCAACCTTGACTTCACATTAACTTCATCTGAATTACATTTGAGTCCTTTCTAGAAAAGCATTTTAAAGCTCTTTGTTCAAGAGAGGGTGTAGACAGGAGGGAAAAAAAGAGACTGCAAACATGGGGGAGGGAATTAGATTTAAAAGAGCCCTTTGGAGTTATTTCAATTAATCTGGGTACTGGAGACTTCTGGAGAAATGCTCCTCTTAGAGCTACTGAAGCAGAACAGAGCATTTCAGGGTCTCACTTTCACATTGAAATAACAGCAGCACAGCAAAAGCGCTTTTCCTTCCCATTCATTTATCTTCACAAATACATAGGGCTGCACTCCGCCACATAGCTCTCAGCAGCAGCTTACCTCTGACAAGTTTTACAGAAGCGTGCTCCAGTGCCCTGGCAGAGGGGACAGACGTAGGCGCAGTGCCATTTTGAACCCTCAGACATGCTCGGTTCGAGAAGCAGAAACAAACATTTAATCCTGGTGCTAGTGAAAAAGAGGGGCCTGCTGGTCATTCCTCACTTTGCTGGTTGTTGATGCTAGCAGGGTGGTCAATGCTTTGAAGCATGGAGTATGAAGCAGCACTTGAGTTAGAGGATCTATTTGTACTAGCAGAGCTTTCGTAAGGTGCATTCTTGGTCAAGCAAGCCTGTGTGTTTGCTGTCAGTATTTCCAAACATTAAAAAAAAAAAAAAAATTAAAAGGCTACAATAGGGAAAATCCTTGCCTAAATGTCTTACACTTGCATCAGTGGCAGGACTAAGAGAGTCTGATGCAGGCTAGCTCTCAACTATACATTTCCAGGCTTTCTTCAATCTTTATAACACCAAGAACCTCCCTTAAAACCATCTAGCCAAGACCCAGAGAAACTCACTGACTCATTTGCTTGAGAAGACTCTTGCCATTTCTGACTCAGGTAGTTCAGTCATTTTAGCAGAAGAAGCTGAGTGACTGTGTACATTGGCCTAAGTATGTACAGCAATACTTATTCACAAGAGAAACATGAAACAGAGCAGTAAGAGGAGCAAGGTTGGCTGGGCTGCATAATGGGGAGGTTGTAAAGGAGAGGTGCCTGGGCCTATCTATTTTTGTTGCGAGCAAACAGGCCAGGTTTCTCAAGCAGAAATCCCTAATTGACAAGAGTATGTCCTGAAGGTTGGAAACAGATTGATGGCTGACACTGAATAAAAGGCCATTTCCTTTTGGCTCACAGGGGTTTGGCACTGTTGCTGATACCACAAATGTCTGAGCCCAGTATCAGTGCATATGTAGCAGAGTGAATATTTGTTGAATAGAGCCTAAATCATTCATGAAGGTTTTACAGCTGTGAATCCTTTAATTCCTTCATGTCTCCAGTACAAAAGAAAACACCAAAGTTCCCTACTTACAGATTTTGTAAAGCAAAATTGGCCAGCAAAGCTTGAAAGGTGAAACAAAAAAAATTAATTGTTAAGCATCAGTTACTGTACCTCCCTTGCTGAAATTAATAGAGCCACTGCTTGAAACAAAAGCTGAGACAGATCTCTCAAGGAAGCAGTGGACAAGTTTGTTTGCAGGTCATTTGTAATCATCCATTCCAGCAATATTTTCATCTTCCTCCAAATACTCAGTGTGACTACAGACAGGATTCAAGGCCAGATGGGCTACAGGTTGGGCAATTCCCATCAATGCACGTTTGTTTTCCAGCTATTCCTTCCAGAAGAGGGAATCTGAGATAAATGCTTGTTGCCACTAGAAAAAGGAAAGGAGACCTGAGTTCTATAAACTTCTGTTCAGACACCAGGTTCAATATCAAAGTACTTTATAATTACTAGTCAAGTGCAGGTCCTGTGGCCCATGACTTTGCAGCAGGAGCTCACAGATACCATTAAATGTTAGAACAAGCTTTCTCACAGGCAGGAAAATTCACTGATGGGCTGCTGGAGTCATCCTTCATCTTCTCAAAGGGTGCTGTGGGAGCTTTCGGCTGGACCATATCTCTCTACACAGAGCAGAGAAATCCTAGTTTGGACAGAAATTCCTTCCACCTGAAAACCTCTGTCTTGTCTTTCTTCAAAAGGCAACGGGCTGCAGCAGGAAAATAAGTCCTTTGTCAAGAGCAATGTCCAGGTCTTTCAACCAGGGTTGCAACTTACTGTGGATTTTCATACATTACTTCTCATTCTTCTGTATGGAAGATCCTCTCTCTGTTCCCAAAGGGCAACTGGCTGCCTGGTACTGGAGGGTCACCAAAATGCACTGTATGCAAAGTTGCCCAGTACACAGAGAAAACAAAGGGAAGACGGAAAAAAATTTCTCCACTGACAAGTAATCTGAGATGTTACTTGTAACAATGGGGAGCAAACAACATTTGGGCAGAAAGGTGATTTTTCAAGCTGACAGAACTGCTTCCAAGCGTAGTGCCGAGCAGAGCCTGGTCCAAGTGCGCAGTGAGCGCTCACGAAGCCCTTTTCACTTACAGCAGAATAGATGGGGCCAGACAGTCTGGCAGCCTCACAAAGGCACAATGAGCAGGAGCCCTCTCTCCCCGTACACGCATAAACACACGCACTCTACAATCTTTCACAGCAACGCGCCAAAGCAAACACCAAATCGACTGTAGTATTTTAGAGAGATGGCCAAAGCTCACAGATATTTTCCATGCGATCCCCTGGAACAATCCAGCGCTTTCATTAGCACAAAGGTGGAAATATGCATAGTGGAGAAAAAAAAGAGACTGGTTTTTGAAAGGAACATAAACAGAAGCGGGTCTCGGTTTGGCCAGGATTCGCTCTGATCCCAGCAGAAGCAATGCCAAGGTTGAGTACTAGGGTGCAGGATCAGGCCCACCTCACGCAAAAATCCCATCCTCCTTGACACAAACAGATTTTCTTGAAAGTGAGTCAAGCGTTCACATCTTTCTGCTCAGACACAATCTCTGGTTATAAAATAGCAATGAGGTTGAGGCGGTCAGATAGAGGATAGCAGCCAGGCTAGCTGGTCTTAGTGCAGTTGATGTAAAGCAGCAGCAGGACCTGAAAAGCTGCAAGGTCCCGTCCTGAACGGCTTAGGAGACACTGATCATCTCATCGGCCTACAATGAATCTCAGTGCCCAGTAGCAATGCGTGATAGGGCCAATTAGCAAATGATTAGATTGCAACCCAAAAATGGCATAAGTGAAGTATTGTGTGTCGGTTGGGTTTCATCATTCTTTGCAGGCTATTCTTGCCACAAAAAAAACTTGGCTTGAAATCGGGTTTCACAAATGGCCATCTTCAGCTGACGACCCATGGAGCCATGGACTTGGGAGCTATTTTCAGGCGGCTCTTAAAAACTGACTGTAAAGCCACAGCCTGAAAAATGCCTCTTTGAAACCCAGCACCAGCTAGAAGCACTCCCTGCTGTTAGTTCCTACTGTTGCACTATGCCTCAGTTGCACGAAGATGAATTTTCATGGAACCATGGGAAAAATCAACTTAAAACCAGGTAAAAACAAATGAACAGAAAAGGATGACTTTTAACCCAGACTGGTTCCCCTGATGATTTGCCATGTAGCCATACCAGACCTTTGCTGGCACCACTGAGTTTACAACACAGGAATGCAAGGGAAATGCTCCTCAAATTCCATCCTAAAGAAAGCAAGGCTCTTGTCAGTAGACTGCTATGGTCCACTTTCCAATGGGAAACATCTGTCAGCTAGGTCTGTAGTTTCAACTGTCCAACCCGTTCAGCACACTGAAACTAGTGATATTCAAGCTAAATCAAGGACTTGAGCTGCTGTTAGGTTTCCCCACAGCTATCTCTTCTCCAGGCTGAACAGGCCCAGGTTCCACAGCCTCCCCTCACAGAGCAAGTGTTCCAGCCTAGCCATCTGTGGAGGACATCAAGATTTCCCAACTGAAATTTTATTTACTGGTCTAAACTCTCACTTAAAAACCTGCATTCACAAAACTCACAAGACTCTCATACCATTATAAAGTGAAACTCAGGATAAGTTTCCCAGAAGACTTGTGACTCTCATGTGAAACCACTATAAAGAACATTTAATGGTTCTTGCAATAGGAATCTTACCCAACAAAGATAACTAACTGCACCGGGCTCGGCCTCCAGCACACTAGGGCCACGCATAGGGTTTCACATGAAGGTCATGAGAAGCTTCAAATGTTTTCAAGTTTCAAAAGAGATATCATAATAGAGAAACAAAAGCAGGGACATCTTGCATTTGCCTGCTAACAGAAAGGGATCTGACTTGTATGCATGCAATTCATTCAGCAAAAGCAAAGCTTGCAACAGCGTATCTTTGGAGCTCCCTCCACACAGCATGGACCAGGCTTGAAGGCAGGAGGGAAAACAAGACAAAGAAACAGAAGATGGCAAGAGGCCTGCCCTTCCACCCTTGCTTTTCCAAAATTAGTTCAGAGAGTTAACTCAAAGGAGTTCATCTCCACCAACAGCTGGCAATTCAGGCTGAGTAGCAAACTGCAGTTGACCGCAGGGATTCGGCGCAAGTCACCTCCTCCCAAAAGGAAATAAAATACAGAAGAGCGATGTCAATTTTAAATTGGTATAGGTAGAAAAGCACAACCTATCGCTTCTTAATGGCATTCTACTTAACCTATGCCTAATGCCCTAACTAATTTATCACTATGTAAGCTCCATTTTCTTTTGGTGTTTCTCCCCAGGTGAATAGTAAAGATCAAATGAGTCATTTAAGTTCTATTTTTTACTTTCTGATTTTGAGAGACAATTCAACTATGGCCCACAGAAGCTCGTATTTCTCTGTATTCAGTGGAGAAAGACTGAAGAAACCAGTGAGATGACTGACACAAGACACCCTGGGCAAAAGTTAGCCTTTGCAAATGCTATCCTCTCCAGGCTTATGTGCTATAACTTCTTTGTTGAAAATACAGCAAGGGCAAGGTTTAATAAACTTGTCTATTAATTTGTCTATGAATTTATTAATCTTTGTTTAATAAACATCTTTGTTAATTTATTTTCATATTACATTTTCTTGGGGGAAAAGTCCTACTCTGTTCATAGACTTTCCATTTTTATACTTTAAATGCAATGTAAGATAAATTTTAAACCTGAGATTATTTCATGCAGCTCCTTAGTTTTCAGAAATCCTTCTTATATCCATGTCTTCAAAATTACATGACACACGTTGCTTGTAAGCTATGTAATAAGTACAGATCACTGAACACCTGAAAAAGGAAGAAATAATAAACTCAGAAAAGCCCACATCTAAAAGTAATATATGGAATTCTGGTTAATCCCTCTCAAAAAGCATGCAGCAAAATGAGGAAGGGGACAGATGCAGAGATGACAAGGATGGCCAGAGGAATGGGTCAGCTTCAGAAAAGAAGAGACCAAGTAAGCCTTGGAAAAGAAGGAGACAACAGAGCAGGGTGAGGCAGACATCTCTGTGCTTATGAAATAGAAAAGGTGAACAGCTAACCATTATCCATTGCTTTTCTTAACACAAGAGTAAGAAGGCACTAAAAGAAATCATCAGGCAGAAAGTTGAATAACAAGAACAAAAAAGTACTATTTTACAAAGTCACGTGATAGAGCTGTGTGACGCGGCACCACAGGAAGTTGTGAAGCCCAAGACTGTCCAAAGGTTCAAGAAGTGATTAAGCAAAGTCATGGAAGAAAGGTCCGTTCCAGGCTGTTAGACAGGCACAAACATATCCCACAGCTCAGAACATCCCAAGCTGTGCAGGATGCAAGGATCAAAGAGGGCTAGGATGTGGCCAGCATTATTGTATGCTTGCCCTGGTTCTTCTACTCCTTCCCCAAGCACTTGCTGTCAGCCACAGTTAAGCATAGGGCAGAGAAGACTCTGGGTAGTTGAAAGGCCCTGCTCTTGCATTTTCGCTTCAGGATTAGTCTGCTTGAGCCGGCATGCTCTGTCGCTTAGCCGAGCTTCAGAGGTGATGGCATCAGGCGGGCTGAGAAGAAGCACCACAACACCTCTAAATGCTTCCAAGAAAAATGATCCCTCTGTCTTTATTATGCTATAGCTTGTCATATAATAGCAATAATCACAATTGCTTTGCAATATACTTGGAGCAGCTTTGGAGATTGATTAAATGCTTCGGCTTTCCTTCAGCTTTAATCAAACCCAGCAGCTGTTTATCGCTTAGAATACTTTAGATCAATAGAGCTTATGCCTTACTTATACCTTTAAAATAGCGTCCTCTATACCAGCTCCCTTGAAGCTGCATCAGTAATTACAATGGGATCATACTCCATAGAGTTAAAAGTAAGTAGCTGTTATAAAACTGATAAAATTACCTCAGCCACTAGCGTAAGACACTTTTGAAAGGTGGCCTTCCCTAGTTGCATATTTATTCCCAAGTTCTTTGATAAAGGAGGGGCTGGAACAAAATTCTGCTCAGACCCTCCCAGCACCTTGAACGTAAGAACCATGAGACAGAGCAGGACACCTGCCCCATCGACTGCAGACCTGTCCTCCAAGAGCCCGGCAGCAGAGAAAAAGCCAAAGGTAAGGTCACCAGGAAGTGCAAAGCGCAAATGAGAATACCTCAACTTAGATGGAAGTGCAACAACTAAAAACATCAGCTTTAATGATTCTGAGATACACTTCTGTCTTGTGACTGTGCTCAGCCAGCGATTTCAGAGGCATTACATCAATAAAGCTTTAAGCATATTTCGATTACATAAAAAAAAAGCAAAATCCTACCAAAGGCAGCATGAAAACTTCTGCTGACTTCCACGAGTCCAGGACCTCACTCTCAGTGTTAATCATAGCGAGTTAAGTGAATGAAAGTTGAACTCCAGGCATAAAATCGTCAAATCCAGATGAAGCATACTGGAAAAGTCCATTTCATCATGCTGCCAGACAAGACAAGACAAACTCTTGGCTGGTGCCTTGAAAAGACAAATATTTGGATAGGAAAAGAAAGAGCGGGTAAAGGCATTGCTTCTAAAATGATATGTTATGGAAAATCATTGCATCACTTTTACTAGCAGTTCATAGCTACTCATTAATTTTGCAAAACTGCAGCAGCTGCTACTTACTCTCAGAGACCTTCTGGAGCAGCAGTGAGTCTTGCCTGCTCATAAGGGGACAAAAAGCGATGCCCAAGAGTACCGCCACATGAAAAATAGTGTTTACGTGGAAGGTGACAAGATTTGGTTCATTCTATACACAGCCAGGACCTGTGTTTGAAAGAGACATCAGGACTGGTTTTCCCACTGACACATCCACAGCAATACAGGTCGTTTTCCCTAGTAGGAAAGACATAGTAAAGTGGTATTAATGTCATGTTGTGTCAACAAATACATAGCACACCGGGATTTAGGAACCCTTTAGGTGGGCTAGCCCTCAAAACTTCACCTGATCCCAGCACAGAAAAGGGAGTGAGAAAATTGTCAGACCACTTTTAGAAGCACTGTGAAATATGCCACATACTACATTTGCTTTGTTAGAGACTGAGGCATATTAAGTTAACGATCATTAAAATCCAATTAAGAATGGGGAAAAAACACTCCGGGTGCTTAGAAGGCCCCAGCCTTCCAGTTGATCAGGCAAAGGAAGGAGAAAGCAGATAAAACAAGATAAAAGCAGCCTGCCATTATCATTACCATTCAGAAGAGGAGGAATGCTGGATAATCTAGAGCTTTTCCACTTTATTTTGGTTTGCTGTTTTTCTCAGACCTGTCTGGGATTTCAGCTGTTAAAAAAAGGAGGGACATGGGGGAAGACAGGCTCTTCAAGTTATTTTATGAACCCAGCAAATGCTTCACACGTTTCAATTTCTGCCACTCTGTGTTCCTTTTCACACTGATAACCACTTGAAAGCATTCTTGCAGGGGAGAAGGTACCAGAGAAAATAGTTTTGGATGCTCCTTGTTTATTATATGCAGATCAAGCAGGTCTTATTAACTCAGTTTCCGTTCTTTCTTCATAGGTAGCAGTGCTGTGATATTATTTGCAAGCAGCCAAGGTAATTACCATCCAGCAGGGTCCAATTGTTTTCAATTAAAAGCTTGACTGAAGTCTTTCGTTTTTAATACCATTGTGACCATCTGCTTTCACTGAAGTTCATCAGCAAGGCACAGGCCTCATTCTAATGCTGCTTAATTATATGGAGGAACTTTTTTTTTTTTTTGGTCAGAGATTCATTTTTCCCTGCTAAAGAAATGGGCAGCAAAAGGGCTGCCTCGTTTTGCTAATAGCCTGCCACAAGACAGAGTATCCGGGAAGATCATTACCTTCCTGGGAGATCCAGCTGTTATCACGCTGACAAGAAGATCCAGGGGACCGACACAAGAAAGCAGTTAACCTCAGCCGCCCTCCTCTCCGTTCAGTCACTTGCCTCCTTTTTCTTCCAGCAAATCTGAAAAGGCCACAAGGAAGAGCAGTTCGTCTAAAAACAGGCAGTGCAATCCTCCCCTGCTGATTATGCTTTTGGACTCCAGGCCAGGCCAGGAAGGCAGGCTCTCCCGCCTGGGCACCCGCTCCCTCCTCCTTGCACGTATGGTGAATCTTTTGCAGTCCCGTATCATCTTGGATCTGAGGATCTCCAAATTCCTTACAGGGATTCATTAAGCCCTGCACAATCCTCAAGTAAGTAAATATAATTTTCCAGATGGGGAAATTAGGGCAGCAAGAGGTTAAGTGACTAGCCTGAGGCCAAACAATAAATAAGTGGCAGAATCAGCATGATCTGCAAAGTCCCAGGTTTAATGAAAGTCTCATGAGTGCTCAGCTCCAGAAAAGGAAAAACAACACCCCAGCACTCAGATCCTCAGGATGCTTAACTCGTTTACTGCAGCTCTGCTTTATATGTGCCAGCGCTAATAAGTGTGACTCTTAACATTTCCAACTGTACTGTGCAGAGAAAGGCATTTTGTAGATTTAATGCGGGAACTGCTGTCTCAAGGCAGGGAAGCACACTTGATATTGCTCCATACCATCAACCCAGGCAGGCACACAGCTTCCTTATGGGTGCCTCCTGCCATTTCTGTCACACATGGCTATTTCCAAGGATCACCCACCCCGAGAGACAGGTACTTTGCCAAGTACCAGTTAAAGGGGAAGAATATGTGGTACAACACTGTCAAAGCTAGGGAGATGCACTGCACTGCTCTAGTGGTAGTTTGAATCCCTGAAACAAGAAACCAGAGACCTTTCCGTCTTCTTGGCCAGCCATATAGGTACCTCCAGCTCTCAGGTAGATCCCAGAACCGTTCATCCAAGACTTAAATCCTGGCTTCTCACTCATCTTTGAAGGGACAGAAAGTTGGGTTTCACCCTTGCAGCTGGGGGTGCCTCTCTCTCTGGCACATGTCTTCGCTCTCAGTGTGGTGTTAGACCCACATAACGCTCCCTCCCAAAGGCCAGGAATCCTGCTCTGAGGTGGTACATCATGCAGGAGCACTCTATCTACATCAAGGCTGTTGTACAGCCAAGCCCAGGTCTTCTACGCTATATTGAGGCCTCTGCGGCTCCTATGCGGTAAAGATATTGAAACTGGAATCTGAGGCTTGGGAGATAATTGCTTCAGCAAATGGTGTAAATTACTTCAGTATTTTGAAAGGCTTGAGATGGTGTTGTTCAACTACCTTCAGCTATTGCAAACATAATGCAATTTGTTTCCATAAAGATTTCTTGTAAAGCTCTGTGTAGTATGTGTCCTAAATACATAATTACACACCAGAGTATAATGGCTCATTCGGGTTTATTTTGTAACCAATATGCATTTAAAAGCAAATTCTGAAGGAATATGCAGCAACAAACATGCAGCACACATTCTGGAAGACGATTTTCTTACACTTTCACTCCTAAGAAGCTCCCAGAGGCCTATTCCTGCCAGAGAAGCAGACAAGAAAAAGTGAGAAGAAATAAACCCTTTCTTTAAGAATTACCTTGAAGGAAACATAATGACCCTGTTAAGAAAATAGCCCAGTAAACACATTTTTGGCATGGGTGTCCTGTGAATTGGATGGCCTAGGAAATTAGTAATAAGATTTTTGCAGCTCTCCTTCCGGCGTTTGAAACTAATCCGTGCTCATAGCAAGTCAGCATAGGTATTCCAAAGAGTTTTCAGTGACCTATGCAAAATCATTTGGCAGTGTCTGTTTGGGCAGCTCTCACGGAGCTGTGTGCACTGCAAGAATTATAGAGACATTTCTGTTCTTTCGCAAACCACTCTCTATAATGCCCCAATAAGCCAGGTTCTGGTGAACAGTCCTACAATGACAGGAGCAATAATGCATCAATGCATGCAAGGGAAAGATTTAAACAGCACTCGGAGTCACCTGGGATTGATCTCTAAGGGAATTTCAGATAACCACTGTCCCTTAAGTTATTAGTAGTTCAACATGCTGCTTTATTCACTAGTTCTAGCCAAAACTATTTGGACTTTTTTTCTTGTTTTGTAACTCCATGAGTTGCTGTAAGACAAGGAGCTGCATTTTGACAGGAGTGCATGACCAGCAGTGCCTTTCCATACATCTTCTCAGCAGGCTCCCAACACTGTGAAGAGCACTAGGTCCATCCTGCTTAATTGAAAGCATTTAAAATTGAGATCCTGAAATCAGGTACCATCTGCATCAGGAACCAGGCACTTCCAAAGGGCACCTAAGATCTCAGTCTCCCTTCAGGAGCATTTCTCTTTCTTCATCAACTACAGAGGCAATTTAGCACAGATAGACTCCCAATTCTGGCACCTGAGTTAATTGCTTAAAGAACAAAAATTAATCAGTTCTGCCTCTTTGAAACTACCGGTTGGCTATATTTAAGCAGAGGAGCTACTGGATGTAAGAAGTTCCCTGGTTTAAAGATGAAAGGGAGAGAAATACCTTGCTTTCTACCTTATGGTCATTGTGCATCTAAGTAGGTGAGGCAAAGCAAGACCTGAGATATCATGAGTCTGGACCCCAGTGAGCAAAGCTGATGGTGCGGTCTGTGAGAATCCGTTTAGGCAAAGGGGCAGTGGGCTGTAGGTCAAGGCAAATATCAGAGCCTTTGTGCGAACAGCAAGGACTTGTTCTGCTTTGGTATCTGCCAATGACTCTGTGGCATCCTTCACAGCAGTAAATAAATTAACCCACTCTGTCATGCAGGTAGGTTTTGCCCATCTTTGTAGAGGGGACCAAAACAAGCACGGAAGGCAGCCCAGCTTTAGCAAAGGCAGGAGGAAGAGCTTGAACAGCATTCTGGCTACATACAAGGCTCCGCTATCAAATTTTACGTGCAAAGTACACAGGTCATCCCGCTTTCCCTTTATGGGCCTGTAGCCTATGCACCTGTACTGTACAGAAATGTGCTTTCCTGCCCACGTGGAGACCCTGTGCAACAGTGAGCCAACAAGGCCTGCACATAAACATCTATGAAGTATAGCTACAGGTTTTTCAGTTTGTTTCTGGAAGTGCAAATAAGTCTGAGGGAGGCTGTCATGGAAAGAGACAACAGTGTTTGGATGGAAAGTAATAATCTCTTCCTTATCTAGTGAGATAATCCCGTTTTCCCTACTATTTTCAATCTAATATGACAAATGTAATTTTTTTCTTTCTCTTTGCTCTTTTGATTCAGTAAAAATACTAGAGAATTTTTAAGTGAGTGTATGGAAAATTATTCACAGCCCTGGGATTTGTCCGGATGGTCTGCAGCACCTCCCTGCTGGAGCTCCAGAGTGAGGAAAGCTTCATTCTTTTGCCTTCTTCCAAGCTGCACATTCACTGAATCCAGATGGGATCTGAATTCTCAGTGTATTAGAGGTCAAAGAGCTGCAATATTAGCGTTCAGATTTTACCACACTTTTTTAGACCTGAGGAAAAATGAGATTTCCAAGCACATCTGCATCATAACAACTCTATTATATTTCATAGTCTGTTCTCTTTAGATCTAATAACATTGCAGTTCAAGTCAGAGGCAGCTGAGCCTAATGAGATGGATCACTGGAAAGTGACCTTTTGGCCTCAAGACAGGAGAGGTGTGCCACACCTCTCAGTGCTAAGGGGGAGGCTGATCGCCCTTTTAGGTCTTTCCAGATGACCTCTGTTTTGGTTTCCTGACTTATTTTACCTCTTNTGTATGGTGCAGCAAAATGCCTCAGACCCAGCTGAGGGGGAGGGGAAAGAAAACTAGTATCTCACACTTTGTACATTTTCTTCTGCATAAAAGGAAAAGCTTCCTCATTTTTTCCACTGCCCTCATCCTTTCTTAAAGCACCCAGACAGCTTAAAGACAGAGATGTAGAGTCTGAGTATCAAGAATCTATGTGAAAAACAATATTATCAGAGGATCAGTCTGAAAACCTGTATTTCAGTGAGCTTTGTGCCATTTCCCGAATAACACCCTCAGATCTCATGTACTGTCTTATAATTACGAAAAATATAACTTGGTATAGCATGCACTATGTCAGCTTTGATTATGCCAGCAGAGAAAGACATGGGATAGAGAGAGAGAATAAAGGAAGAATGATGGCTGTCTACTGGCTTATCAATTTACATCTCTCTACAGTAAATTTAAGTCCTTTGTGCTGTCAGTCATCCACTCCTACGGCAGTGATTGCTGGAATATGAAAATCATGGCTTCAAGATCCATTTGTACATTCACATATTTGCACAGCCTTTCTGGGTTTATTACTTTAGTGGCTGCAGCATCCCCCATCAGCATGGGACCTGTGATTTGAGGCTTGATGTTTCCCCCTATTACGCAGCTTATGTGCAACAGTTCATACCAACACTCTCTGAATCACGACCTCTCCAGTTCAAATTATGAAGGAAAATGGAAAAAACCCTCAGGAAACTGTAAAGGTAACAAATGATCATGTGTTAGATGACATATTTTTGGCCTATAAATCCCAATACTATGTTGTGATTGTGGCTAAAAATAACACACCTCCTCATCAAATATTTACTGTGACATAAACAGCCGCCTAGCCAACATCACGCTTTTGAACATATTAACAGCAACAACATATTTTCAGCTGAAATGACACACTGGAAATTAATGAAGACAAGAAGACATGAACAAAAACCATCTCACTGCTGCCATCACCTCTGTAGCAACTGTCAGCAGCAAAGAGCAGCTTCCTGGAAATTTCAGAGGCATGGTGTTCAGAAATCAAAAATCGTACTTGTTACAGGCAGAACATGTGGTTATGTACAGGCACACACTACCACTAAATTTCCTATAACCTGAGCAGTAATTAGGGCCTCACCCTTTCCAAGCTCTCTCCCATCAGGACCCACAGCCAGGAGTGGGTCAGCGAGGATTCTTACTGTTATAAGTGGTAGAAAAGCATTTTTTTCAAACTTTTTATGCACCCAGTGAGGGCAAACACGCCACCATATAAAAATTCCCACAGGACCACAGGTAATTAGCAAAGAGGAGAAGAATAATGAAAAACATCCTCACCCTAAGAAGTGCCTTCAGATATTCCCCTAACATGGAGTAAGCATTAAAATCTGTAGCAGAGTACAACCCTCATCTAAATATTTGAATACAATTTGCCTCTAATGGGTTAAGAATTGTGATGCAAGGAAAACAAAAGCCACTGGGAAATATGACAGGATAATAAATTATTGCCGATCTCCTAAACTTACGTAAGTTGATCAGAATCCCTTGGAAAACTCTCCCAGCGACATTTCTGTCTTAAAATTCTCTGCATTAAAGAAGAGAAAACTGTCATATTCATGTGCTCAGCTTTTGAACTGCATTCCGTAAGTACAATTCTTCCAGATCAGCAAATCTGTACAATATGGCAGTGTTTGGTTCCCACACTGAATAAAAAATGGTCTGTCCTATCCAATCCATTTATTAGACTCAGCATTATTTTCTCACTATAAACATTCTGAATAGTTTTGGATTATTTTCTTCACAAAGTAACAAGAAGAGCACGAAATCATTACTGTCTTTACAATAAACACATATGTTACATTTTGGATTTTTTTCCTTGTGTTGAGGCTGAAGTCTCCTAATGCTTGGCACTCCATGGGGCTTCTGCTGCAGAAGGTTATTTCCTCCTTGCCATCTTGTAAAATCACGAAATTCCTGTGTCTGGGAGGAAGGGCTATTACAAGCAAGTAAATGACAACAGAGAGAGCAGAAAGCCAATGTTTTCATAATTTACCCTTAATTCAAATATTAGAGTCCTGGAGTTTGTTTTGAACCAGTAAGGATCCTTATTTGGGGAACAGAAAATTACCAGCAATAAATGCCATTTTGCAGCATTTGTTACTGGTAATAAATAACCCAAAACAGTATTTGTTATTTTTGCAGCTTCTTAGAGATCCGCGTTACCTCCACTCAAAGCCAGTCTCCCTTATGGCAAGACCATCACCTTCTGCACCATCAGGAGGAACAATGCTGGGATTAACCCAGGGTCCACTGAAGTTGGTAGCCTGTTACTGACAGTGGCCAGCTGAGGATGTCCAGGAAGCAGTAAAAGAGCAAAGAAAGCCCACGGTGAGCCACAGTTATGGTCTTGCATTTCTGTTCCATGTCCGTGTGTCATTTGAACCAGCCTGAATTTTCATTTTAAGCTGTTGCCTGCTAAAATTGCCTTGGCAAGTCAAAGACAGAGCCCAGAATATAGTGCAGCGAATGTCCAGTCTTGACAATCTTGCCAAAAACCTGAAGATGTATCTGTGCCCATAACACCAGAAAATCCATTAAAACGCTATTCAGTCTTTCACCTACTCCGTGTTCTTTCACCTTTGAGACATGTTTTTGCATGAGAAGTACTTGAATGACAGCTCTAGCAGCAGCCTATCACACCAGAATAATAAAGGATTAATTACCTCCATCATCAGCACCCGATTATTATTTGTAGCATCAAGCGCCTGCTCTTTTCTTGTGAGCTACAAACGCCTGGGAACACAGAAAAGAAGACACTGTGCATTCATTCAACAAGTCTTCTAGCCTGCACCTGTGTTTAATTAGTTACTCTCAAAGCAGACCTGCAGAGCCAGAAGCTGCAAGTGAGAGCACCGCTGACTGCTGGCCTGGCTGGGCTGCCAGCGTAATTAATTGCATCCTTACCATGGCTCTGTCCTCTGCACAAACAAAAGTTAATCATTTACTGGGAAAGTCTGAGCTGATGCTTTGCCGCTGTTTGAGCCAGGGCATAGAGCATTTCAATAATAGCATCCCCCCCTTTGTATTCACTGCTTGCCTCTCAAAATGACGTGCTGACCACCTCAGTGCCGCTGGGGACCTACACGGAGGCAGGGGCTGAGAAGGTATAGAGGAAAAAGAAAAAGAAGCGAACATCTGAACTAGAGAAGTGCTGACCACAGAAAACCACCACTCAGCAGCTGTCCAGAAAACAAAGGCTTGCTTAGGCAGGGGCTTGGCAAAATGACAGCTAATAACCTGGCTGTGTTGGCATTCCTCTAGCCCTCAACGTTACAGTGTTCATGTAAGGTTCAAGCTATTCATACATATTCATGACTGTACCCTCAAAGCACTCTTTCGGAAAGAGGGAAGCATCAGTCTTGCTATTTAATACATGACAAAGAGAGTGGCTAAGGGTCTTCTCCAAAGTTTCCACAGAAACCAGCAGAAAAGCAAGGTCCACTGCAGCTTGGCGTGGCTGCTGTTTTCAGCACAAGAACACCCCTCTCTGCCGGGAGCTCAGGCGACGACGGGCTACACCTCACCAGAGGGCTGGCAAGAAGACAGTGCAGCAACAGAAGTTTAGGCATGGAGCTGATACCTCTGAACTAAGCAGTACCTGTGGAGCGTGTCTGAGTGGAGAGGGCTCTGTACAGGTCTGAACAGGAGCCTTGCACTTTCATCACTGCAAAGGAGTGGGTGGGTTATTGCTCACAGCTCCACATCTTCTGCTTCCTCCTCCAAGGATGGCCGGCACTGTTTCCAGGTGGTTTGTGGGGCTGGAGCAAGGACAGGAGGGAGAGGGATGGCAGAGCTCGGCAAGCCTGGGAACAAGGAGATGTTTCCTTTCCCTGCTTGCTGGACTAGCCCTCTGGGGTGATGTGAACTTTCTTCCATATGAATAAACTACGGACAGACTGTTTGTTTGTGAAGTGGGGAGAGGGACTCAACCAACAACAATCTTTGAAGCTTTCCAAACATGCCGTTTAGAAACTACGGGCTTTCTTTTAAAATCTTTTTATTTCACTTGAGAGCAGCCTGGTACATCTCTGTTTAAAATTAATGGCATATACTTGATCAAAAATGCTAAAATGCTGGTTCCAGCAAATTACACAGATAATTAAGCCTAATTTCAATAATGCTCTGAAACACTACTAATAAATCTTTGGGTGCTTGCATTCCTTGAATATACACAAGCTACTTCAGGAACACCAAATTCCACCCTCACAGCTCCTTTTCTGTCGAGCTTTGGCAAACCTGAGCTAAATTCTGCTGCCAGTTATATCCCTGTGAGTCTGGAGCAATTGCTTGTCCTCGGTGGCATAACTCAAGATTACAGCTGTGTAAATGAGCACAGAATGTAGCTTGAAATGTTGTAAATCTGACCTTCAGCTTGCTTCCATGAAAGGGGAAAACCCAGGAATTTGTTTTCACATCTAGTAAGCTTCTTGAAAAACTACCCTGCATAAATATTATGATTTCAGTCACAGATATAGTAGTATTAAAACAGAATTAAAACTGCCCAGTATCTAGGTCTACTGGGAGGGGGTAAGATGCCTAGTGTTATATTTATGAGCTACCACAAGCAACGCTTGCTTTTAATCACTGATGCGCACTTTGGCCCCCTACTATGGCACATCAAGACCTTCAGCCTGTTCTTGCTTAATAGGATACTGTCTGACCTCAAGGTACTGCAGCATTTCATCACCAGCAGCGCTTGAACGTTGATCCCTCAACCTCCCAACCCACATAGCTGGGTCTATCGTTTTGGGGGGGCGCGGGGGGGGTGCACCTCCCAGACCACTGGAGAGCGTGACACCTCTATGGACCTGGGCATCACCATTGCTCCTGTGGAGCTGTTAGCTCACTGCCCCCTGAAAAACTGACCCAAGGCATTTGGGGCCATGTCTTCACATGGGTACGGGCAGATTTGGTCCCTGTGCAGTGGGGTTTTGCACTGGCTCAGAGGCACTTCTTCTTGCACTCTCGAAATACTTGTGACCAGAGAGGGACCGGGGAAATGAAATCTCCCTTGTTGTCCCGACTCCTCATGATAAGTAGGCCCAGCAAATAAGAAAAACTCTCTCACAGCCCTGAGTACTTTCCTAGACACCTTTTAGCCACCACTTCTCTGAAGGGTATTGTAGAAGACTTGTCAAACCGAGGGTATAGCAATACACTTAACAAACTGAGTTAAAAGAATATCACAAAAAACAGGCTTCTATACAAAACACCAAAAAGAAAAGAGAAAATAGTAATTTCAGTGTCTTTTGTTTGTAGAAGCACAAGTTAAATAATTCATGATTTTTCTAAACAACTATTTTTGGAGAAAACATCATTTGCCAAAAGTGCAGTACAATCCTTGCAGGGTTGCCATTTGCAGTTATGAAAGCATAACTTAGTTATTACTTATATACACATCTGAAGCATTAGCTAGATTCAGGCTAGGAAAAAAAACCCACCAAAATACTGCACAATAAGTGCCCCTATACATGTTGATTTTGATTATCAGACTATCCAAATCTCTTTGCCCTGTCCTCATATGTCCATGTAACATTCAGAAATCTCTATCAGGCCACTAAGTATAACAAATTACTGGCCTATACATTCAGGACTTTTATCTGCCCAAAGAATAAAATGATGGCTCTGTACTACAGCACACAGCTGGACAAAGCTGGACAAAGCTGCACATATCTGTGGCAGCAAGGGTATTTATTAACAGAAGAAAAGCTTGCAGAGGATATGCCAGCATTTTATTCGCTTCTAGACTGCATTATCAATCTCTGGCATTACCCAAAATTAAAAGTCACTGCATTTATGCAAAATACTTTTAAACAAGCAGCACCTCTTGTCTTCATTTCTGATTTTCTTAAAGCATAATTGGATGCATTACCATAAATGAATGAAAGAGCCACGAAATCTCATCACAATGTGAAGGGAGACTGGATTCAAGTACGACGGCCTGTAATTCATCTGCCATTGGAGAGCTGCTTTTAAAAAATGGACCAAACTCACTTCATGCTGATTGCTATTTTAACAACTTTAAATATTTTAAAATAACATTTCCATTTTTCTTTCTATATTAAGGAGTGAATGTGCTTTCCATTTGAATTCCCAAACTGAAAAAGCGATAGAAGAGTGTTTGAAGAAGACATTTCACACACATGTCAACACAGACAAGTACCTGGAGATAGCAGAGGGGACAATATTCTTGGCTAGCACCATCAAAAGGTCAACAGACTACTAGGAAACTCTGGCAGGTCAGCTAAGGACCTATATTAATGATGAGAAATAAGAGGGAATTTCTCTTTACTTAACAATGAAAACAGTTTCCATGACGAAATCTTCCTAGCGCCTGCTTTGTTTTGGAAAGTCTGTGGGATCTGCAATTCCTTCTGCAAAAGGGGTCTGTTCCTGTGGAATCTGAACAAGATTATCCACAGGTATATAAAATAAAAAATCATTAATAACGTTACCTAGATTTAGTTTATTCTTTTATTTTTCCTCCCCTGCTTTCCACTAGCTTATCACTTCTTCAGAGTTTGTCTTGAGCTAAATGTCACTGCGAACTGATGTGCTGGGTGCAGAATAATAAATTTCATCCAAGACCTTTTGAGCTACAGGTCATTTAATATAGTAACTGTGGGCAAGCCAGGCCCCCATTGTGCTCCCACTAATGTCAATGAGTGTTTCTTGCCCATGAGTTAAATGGATACCATCCCTGGCTGTGACAGATTGCTCCTAATCTGAATTTGTCACACACTGCCACTGTAATGCTTGTACCTCATTTTCTGGGTGCCTATCTTCAGGCATCCAAAGATTAATTTGCGGAGTAGGCAGGTGCTATTGGAAGCAGAGGGAAGACGATCTCCGCTTTGCACGCAGAGACTTGCCATTTGGATGCAGTTGCTGTCCTTCACGCACAGCCCTTACGAAGGACTCTTCCCTGCTTCCATCCTAAATGCAGGCGAGTAAATGCAGGTGCAAAGGGGAGAGCTTATCTGGTTTTTGCTTTGTGTCTGCAGCAGAGTGGCAATAGTCCAGGGAAGCAGAGAACATAAAAAAAGGAAACAAGAATTGGGAATTTATGCCCAGGACAGACCAAAAAAAGCCATTTTGTGTTAGTGCTGGCAGAAAGCTGGGTGCAAAGACACTGTCATTCGCTCTTTGGTTCTGGCTGTGATCAGGATTTGTATATTTTTGTAAAGAAGCCCATCCTGTGTTTAAAAAACAAAACACAACAAAACAAAAAAAACCAACAAAACAACCTTTTTCTCCTTTCAGTAAAAACTAACCATGACCTCTTGTATCTGGCTAACTTATCAGGTGGAAAAAGATTAACATCATGAAGCTCCAAGCAATTTCAACAAAAGCAAGGTCCTTGAGTTCCCTACAGAGACCTGCCCAGTTAGCTGACCCTCTTTTCTGATTTTCCTCTCTACAACTAAGTTTTTCAGGAAACAAAAAGAATAAGAGCACTTCAGTGCACCCAGTCAGCTGTGAATATGCACAGGATGAATACGCTCTGCTGAGAATGCCACAGGGAGAAAATGACTGATCCCCTGCAGAGTCCAGGAAACCCAAAACCCCCTACTGAATAGTGAGAGTGACAGATAAAGAGATAAAATAAACCCAAGCCAACCACAATGGATATTTATTCAGCCAGGAAACACCATCCATCCATAGCCCAATGTTTCACTTCACAATTCTGAAAACTTTCAATAAATTTTTTCTGGGCTATATACCATTCATTAAATGCATGCATATATATTAGTCCTAAAAGACTGAACAGTTTCCCTTGCCAGCTTTTCTGTATCGTATTTTCCCGTGTTTACAATGTCCTTCTCTGTTGTTGCGAGATAGACCTATACAAACAAAAATCAATCCCTGCCTCACTGCACAGAGAAACACAGACCCTGAGTAACCACCACATGCAAATGGTGCAGTCAGCTTAGATTTCAACCCTTTAACCTGTTCAACTCTTGGAAGATGAAAAGCAGGTCAGGATTTTTGAAACAGGACTTTGATTTTTTTCAACAGACTTGTTCTTCTGAGGTCTTCGCATCTCCATTGGAGGGTAGGAGTTGCTAGCTGAACAGGAGGATAGCCCCTGGCACACAGAAAGTCCATAAAATGTGGACTCTGCAAACCCTTAGATGTGTGTTTAAGCATATGAGTAGCAGGTGAAACCCTGGCCCCAATGACAGTTTTGCTGTCAGCAGCAATGGGGGCAAGAATTTATCCAGTGGGATTAATTTATGAGATTAATGTAAAGGAGTAGGGCCCAAATTGTCCTTTACTCATCAGAAATGAATAATACTGATTTTGAAGCAACGCCAGATAACCAAATTACATATGCAAACAAACACATTATGATGGACTGCAGCAGTGTAAGTGAAAAATATTATTCACCTTCCAGGAGAAAAGAAATAGTTTTTAAATGAACCTTTAATTTGATCTACCCCTTTAGAATATTAGCTTAAAAGAAAAACTTATTACTCTTTAGGAAATATAGCCATAATGGAAGCTTCCCAGGTAGCTCTCATGAAAACATTTAAAATAGATGTGAACACACATTCTAGGTTTCCATAAACGTCAACATTTATTTCTGGTAAATATTGTCCCTTGCTTTATCTCTGCCAGTGGTATCCCCTCAGACCAATAAATCCATGCAGGAGTCCATACCTGCTTACTACTCTCACCGGATTAGGAATGATTACAAGTGACTGCTGCACAGATGTACCAGATGGAGTCCCAACTCTTCCCCCATGGGACGGTCTCACACCGCTGCATGACCCCCAGGAGATATTTTCCTGCTCTCAAGCGGTACGGGCATTCCTGGTCAACCAGGAAAGTTCAAGGGCTGCCCCTGCTCTCAGGTCAAAGTGACCACTGAGCATTTGTTAATGAATTGTCCCATAGATATAAGAGCCATCTCAACCTCCTACACTGCCTTGCTACATACCTCTACCTGGCTGACATGCGGTAATCACATACACTAATCATACAGACCAGAGGTTAGGGTAATTTAACATATTTTCTTCAGAATGCCCCTAAGAGAGATGGAAGAATTGCTATGCCCATTTCTCGAATGAGAAACAGTCCATACGTCCCAATACAGGCCTATGAGCAGGCCTTTCGCTATGAGTGTGGCAAATGGCAACCACAGCCAAAAAAGTGGGGCCATATGGAGAAAAGACTTTGCTAAAAATGAAAGGACTAAATTCACCCTGGGACTACACTAAGCATACAGGGTCCTGCAAAACAGACAGTCTGAGTGCAGGGAAGCCGGGGTTAATACAGTGCAATTCACTGGTTTCCCAAAGGAGACAATAGTGGCTGGGGAGGGCTCAGAGCCAAGACAAATAGAGATGTGCTGATTGTACATCTGCCCACAGGCTAATTTTGTTGTGGGAGAAGGGAGTCTCGGAAACCTTGAGCTATTTTCCATTGTAGGAAGCCCTTGGTGATGATGGGAATGCACAAACTGCCCATTCTTTCCCCGGGAGTGATTTGTCCCTGGGTTGCACCAGGTGTGAAGAAGTCTGCTGGCACAAGGTCCCTTTGAACCAAGACCCAGGACCCAAGGGGAGCAGGAGGGAAAGAAGAAAGTAAGAACAATTTCATGAGAATGTGGAGAAGAGCTTTTAGCCTTTTGCTAAAGGCAATAAAAGGAACAAAACCCACTGGACATGAACTCCAGTGCTGCTGAGTAAAAGCCCAACCCTACCTCAGGAGGCTGAGAAAACGAACAATCGAAAAGTAGCTGTGACAACACAGAGCAGTCAGAGTCACTGTGAACTTCTCTTTTATTGACCACAAGCAGGGAACACTGAAGAGAATCCTAGGATAATACACCCTGTGCTACTGGTGAAAAATAAATACTTGTTTTGTGGCAAAGGAGTAACCTGGAAACAAAAGAGAGACTGGGAAGCCACTCTGGTAACTAAGCCTAAATAGCAATTGCAGTGAAATGTCTGGGAACCCTGCCTCTGTACAAGTAACAATACGTTCTGTGCTCCTGAAGCCGTTCTCAAAACATGCTCTAGCATTTGCACAGTTTCAAATTTGTGCTGAAGACAGTTAATTGATATAGATGGAGAAGGCCAAATGGATGGCTTGACCTCAGAACTTGGCCTGGAAGGTATCCTTAATCTCAGCAAGAAAAGAGCTGTTCATTTCAGATAGCAAAGCCTGAGAAGAGGGCATGAGAAACCCAGGGATGTGCTAGTGACCTAAGTGGGGTTTCTGTTCACTTAAAGCCACCTCAAGCTTCAAATTGAGTCATTTCTCCATTTGCTACAAACATTCCCTAAACCCTGTAGGGGTGTGAAACCTGATGCAGTACTTTTCCCAACGCATTGCTGCGCAGACCAAGAAGTCAGGCACGACGGACCATGCTCCAGGACAAACCTTCTTCCCAGGTGCACGTAGCCTTCTGCTGGGAACTGGCCTTCCTGCCCTAAGACCCTTTCAGCTTCAATAAAGGAAGAATGCAGCAAGGAGAACCCGTCCTGAGAGTCAGATAAACCTGCTCACTCCTTTCCACAGGGTGGATGGAGCATTTCCTGAGATGGAGCTCCTGTGTCCGCAATAACAGCGGCTTGTTTGTCTTCTGAAAAGTGGGAGGTAGCTATCAGCTAGATTACTGTTACTGGAGCTATCCTGACCATGGGTGTTGACATGGGCGTGGAAGATACCAATGGGCAATGATCCCTCTCGCCTTTCAATCTCTGTGCTGGCTTATTCTGTTAAATAACATGCTTCAGCCTATGGATGGGAGCCTGAACTGAGACACTAAGTAGCTTCACTGCAGTTAGGCACATTTAGATGCTGCCTTGAAATCCTTCTCAAGCCCATTTAAAGCCCTCAGACCTGAACTTTGTGGGTGTTACGTTTATAAGCAGTGCTTCAACTGCTGGACTCTGTCCCCTGTATTGGCAGCACACCTGCTTTCCAGCAAGGATTCAGGGAAAATCCCCAGTGCTATCTGCACCTGGATGCTAGAAGGACAGCCAGGATCTCCAAAGTAACACGGGGAAGAGCCACGAGGCACCCCAGTGCACTGCAACACAATGGCTGTCATGAGAAGCCTGAGCGGACTCTCAGGGATGGGGATGCAACGCAGCACCAATGGCTGTGATGTGGCCGCTCTCACATGGGCTAGTCTAATCTGTCTGTGCTCCCCACGGCCCTGCTACTAAGAGCCACCCTTTCCATGAGTGACACAGTCCGTCCCATCTGCTGGAGACCCACCTCCTGCCCAGGCTGCCTGTGCCATCCGCTCTCTCCAGGGCACCGCCAGCAGACCCTACACCTGGGATGACCCCCGAGGACACACACCTATGCCACGGCGGGTGGCTCAAGACAAAACCCCCACAGTGGGACACCAGCCAAGCTCATGTCCATCCCAAGCAAGAGCCCTGTCACCTGCTGACAAGTGACACACCAGAAAATGTAGAAACCTTCTCCACTGCCTTCCCCCTGCCCAGTCCAACATAAATCATACCAAAAGGCAGAAGAGGTAGAAGCCAGTTAGCTTTTCCGCTTTGCTCACTCACCTGTCCCTCTGCCTGTGTCCCCTCGCCAGGATGGGAAGCAGACACTCCAAAAGTCCCAGACGGCTGTCCCTCAGGTTGTCCAGCCTGGTTGGAAGCAGAAGGTCCTGATGCAGGTGGCATGAAACCTAGTCTTTTGAGAGCTCATCTTGGATGTACAGAGAGCTCAAGACATGGTTTGCATTTGGCAGCTTCCCTTCAAGCTGCCCACTGTTTCCTTGGCGCAATAGTGAGCCTGGGACGTGTCCCAGCTGGAGTCTGGGATCCACTCTCCTCTATGTGAGGCTCCAAAAACAAAGGGACAGAGACTGTAAGCTGCAGAAGGCCTCCTACTAAAGCCACTAAAAGAAAAAAAAAAAAAAACAAAAAACAAAAAACATTTCATTGAAAATACAAGCCCAAATGTGTTTCTTAGCACTTCCATCCACAATACCATGTAATATACCTTCTGCAAGTGCATTTTAACCATGTCTCTGTTGATCCTGCCTTCTGCCCACTCTGGCTTGTATTTAACTTTCCACAGAAGACCATATTCAGCTTTTGGCACAATAAAACAAACAGGTTTCTTTCTTTTTATTTGTGTATGTCATTAACATTAAACACATGATGCTGCAATGACAATGGAATTGATGGCTTAATGGGATGAATTTTAATTTAAGTAATACTTCCATTAATCTAAAAGCTCTCCCTTAAAAGTCAGTAGAATTTATTTATTGGAAAAATTCCAGCATAATTCTACTGAAAATTCTGCTCTGAATGATAATATGTCAGACTTTTAAGGCTCTCTTCTGGCAGGTTTTCTTTTTGCCTTTGAATGTTACTGACATAAGAATACATTTCTCACAAGTCTTCTGTGTAAGGAAAAAAAAGGGAAAAGAAAAAGAAAGAGCGACTACTGCAGAAATCACAGTAGGTGCAAAACGCCACAGCCCCAGCTCTGTCCCCTTGGCTGGAGAAGTGCATCCCAGATTTGTTACTGGTTTATTTTAGGTTATGGAAAATGCAGAGGATTAAAAAGGCAGAGGGAAGCAGATGCCATGCAGGCAGAGGCAGCTAAAAGCCAATCTCTCTCTCCGAGAGCACAGAGGCACTGCACCCAGCACAAGAATGTGTTTTGAGGCAAAGCTAAGCTGCGGCAGCTGGGGCTGGGACAGAGAGGTGCAGCTGCGCTCAAGGAGGTGAACGAGCAGGCGGCATTCCTGCTCTCAGGAAATAGCAAAAGCCACCGTGCAAACCAAATACACGCTGGCCTGTGCCGGGTGTCCTCACCATCCCCACCCCCCCACACCCCCGCTGTGTTTGTGCTCGCTGGTTGCGGAGCACAGGGGAATGGGATGGGCTCGAAGCTGCCTCAAAGCCTGAGCTCAGCCTGCAGAGAGGGGCTGCTTCAGGTTTGCCCCTTTCCAGCTCCGTGCAAAGGGCATGGCTCTGTTTGTGTCTCCCCTAAGCATGTGCCATCAAGGGTGCTTGCGCACATGTACGCATGTGCTTTTCTGTGGGATGACAGACCAAGGTACTCTGCTGTCCAGGCTTCTTTCAGGGAGAAGAAGGAAGACCAGAGACATGTGACAGTTGTCATCATGTCGCTTTGTGCTCTGCTGGATGGCACACGCAATCCGTGGCAACTCCAATTAGGCAATGGAAAGTGCCTAAATAGGACAGCATGGAGCAGCTCCCCTGGGAGCACAGCCCTGAGCTCAGGATGCCACAGCTCCGTCCAAGCACATTTGTCCAGCCGTCACCTCCCGCAGCCTGGGGATGATGTGGTTGTGCAAACACCGGGGAGGTGCAGGCACACGATGATGACTACCTCCCTCCTAAAGGGCAGCAGGCTCCCCACCAGACATGCAGCACGGAGCCCCGTGAGTCAGCGCAAGCAAGAAACTCCCGCTCAGACAGACCCACTGGGCTTCCCCCCTCTTCACGCCACCCGCCTGCCCAAACTGGCAAGCCCCAAGGCACAGCCAAAAATGAAAATAAGGCACAGCAGCCCAGCACCATCCAAGGGCCAGGCCAGCACAGCCAGATCCTCCACCCTGCTGCAGCTGCTTTGAAGAGTTTAGATCCAAACTGAGCACACTGAGAAACCACCTTGCCTGCTCTGGCCAGCACGGGTGGATGTCCCCACGCTGTGGCAGGTCCTCTCCTGGGCTGCACAGAGGCTAGGTACAGGGCAGTGCTGTGCTGAGGCCCTTAAAACATACAGAGTAGCACCGGTGGGTAGCACTGCTCTCCCCTCTCCCCACTACAGACCCAGGTTAAGCAGCAAGAGCGAGGTCTGGGTCAGGACACAGCATCCCTCTCCCTTCCTCTCCCCCATCCACTGCCAAAACACCCTTGGCTGTACCGAACAACCCTGCACTGCAGCCAGATGCCTATTCATTTTAATTTAGGGTAATTGTCACTAAGAGCTCAGGAACAAATCGTACGAAGCAGCAACACCTCAGCACAGCCAAAGTTGTTTAGGTTTTGGAAGCGCTTTCAGCCCATGAGAGCCTGTCTCCACCCATGGGTTCTACCTCCAAGACAGGCTGGTTTCTTGAGGAGGGGAGGTGGAGCTGGTCCAGCAGCAGGTATCCAGCAGCTGGAAGACCTTCCACCCAACTACCTAGCTCAGCGGTGGGAACACAGCACTCCCAGCAACTCCGTACAGGGCCAAACAAAACCCACTTTTCCTTGCCAACAGGAGATTTCTTCTGGAAGATGGCACCAACCCCACTGTTCCATGGTTCTCACACGTGGACGTGAGTGGAAAAGAGCGTGCTCCCTTCCAGCCGCAGCCCTGTCAAGGTCTTTCTGCATGGCTAGGGAGGGTCAGGAAGGGCAGCCAACCCTTCGTGTGTGGCCTGAGCCTGGTCAGCATCTTTTACTCTTCATCACTCATCCATGCCTCCCACCTGCACTGGCTCTAGATATCTCTTTCTCCCCTCCTCCCTCTGCTCCTCCTTGCATAGACCAGTTTTGTGATACATCCAAAGGAAGACAGTGAAAAATACATTGGACAATATAAAATGCTCCCACTTTTTGCCACCCAAAGAGCTAAGTAAATCCACCTGCTTTCTACTACATACACCATACTGTTGCTGACCATCTCCTTACAGTCTTGTGTGGGGAAACACATCGCTAAGACACAGCCATGCTAAGTACCTGATACAGAATGTATTGAAGGAAGTTACTCTTACTAGCAGCCATTCATTTAGTTCATAAGCCTCTGGAGTCACATAAGGATTTTGCCTTCACATGCCTCATTCTTCTCATTCATGTATTACCCTCTTTCTTTTTGCCTTGTCTCTGCCTCCATTCCTAGCACCTCCCCATGCCCATTCCAGGTTTCAGCCATGATCTAGTGGACTGGCAGCTCTTATAACTGGGGAGCCAATTCACGCCTCTGCAGCTGGCTCAGCCCTTATCACTAAAGCCCTCAGTGGCTCTTTTGCCCCATCTTGGAAGCAGTCACGCTTATCTACTTTGGGGAAGACATTATTCCCACTTAGTATACCTAAGAATAGCATGGGGTGTTGTTAAATTGGAAATCTAAGATGAGAGAGCATGTCTACAGACTGCTTTGCATGGCCACACACAGCTCCAGGAGAGCCATCTAGTATCTGCATCCCCCGGGGCTGAACTAAAAAAAGCAGCATCAAGATGGTATCTAGAGGAGCCCATCCATCTCCCTCCCAGCAGGGCGTTAAGCAGCTACACTAACAGCAGTTGACAGTGGGAAAGTTAATGGGTGCGTGCATTAACTGACATAAGCACGTTTAAGTGAGGAGGGCTATGCAGAAATCAAATGGGTTAGGTTTCCAGGCCTTCTGTTCCAGAGATCATGAAACCAGCTCCAAGGGCTCGAGCTCTGTCTTGGGATGGCAGTAAAGCAACTTCACATCACCAGATTTTTTACTTCAGACTCATCAGTGCAAACCTGTATATGTGTGTGTGTGTGTGCATACAACTGTGTGTCTGTACGTGCTGCTTAAACTGCTTTAATTTCTCCCTACTACCTTCAGAAACATCTATTAAATGTGTGATAAAGGAGGGATTTATTCTTTAGATTCAGAAATTTTCAAGTGTAAACGTACCCTGACTGTGTTCACTGGTCCAGGCAAGAGTCAGCAGGCAGCTCGCTGTGGCTTGGCACAAGCCCAGCACCAGCCACCTACTAGATCTGTGCCATAGCACCATAAGGTTATGGTGAAATTTTATTTCCTCGGCACAAGCAATAGACACTACTGTTGGGCTTAACAGCAGATGCAAAGCCTTGAAGTAAATATTTCATGATAAACAAGAAAATAGTGTAAACACTGAGTATAGATATATAATTGATGATGGATGCACTTGGGAGTGGAGCAAGATCTAGAGCACTTGGCTTTAGACACAGTATCCAAAGGAGTTACTTCTCCTTCCAGGTCTGACCTCTGACATGTCTTCCGGGTCAAGCTTGTTCAGCCCAGCTGTATCTAGGAGCTCAAGCTGCCCTACAAAGCTTGAGCCACATGGGCTGGGAAGAGGGACAGAGAATGGGAGCGAAGCCAGACTTGGTGAGTGGAAAATCTCTCCTGTAAAAGCTTGCAAGACCTTTAAGGATCATCATAATGGCTTTTTGTTGTTGTAGTTGCAGGCATCATTTTTTAAAACAAAGAGATAACATTTTGTTCCTTTCTTTCATTTTGGAAAAGGGCAGCTCCTAAGCCCTTATCATTAAGAAATAAGAGCAGTGTTACATGTTCAAACAATTTATGTGAGGATCCTGCCGTTTGTTATGGGAACAGCAAGTACAACTACAAGTCCATTATCATCCCTCCCTGCCTCTGCATGCACAGCATGAGCAAGTGAGGAAGATTAGGGGTAAAAGCAATGGAGCCTGCAAAGTCAGTGACAAATATTCAGTGCTTAAAACCCTCTCTGAAGCTTCCCACACTGAAGCGAGGCTTTGATTTGGTCAGCGGCCAGACAAGGACACACTGATTTTTCTCCAATTTACTCCAAGTCTCAAAAAATAGCAACTTCTATTCGTGATCTGACGGCTCAGAAACAAGCGACCTAGTGCCACTGCAGCGCTCTCCCAATGCCCCAATGAGCAGTGGTGATGGGCGGTGGGTGACAGAACTGATACAGATAAGTTACTACCATTGGCAGGAGTTTCTGGACACTTGCCCATGTTAAAACCTGCCAGTTTTATCTGCCTTCTTACTCAAAAAAAAATCACGGAGCAATGGCATTACATTCTGGTCTTATTTTCAAACCAATGCTTCCTCTGACCTCCACTCCCCGTATCTTCACCCTCCTACTCACAACTAATCTCTCCCCACCTCCCCTTGCTTCTCTGTTGTTTCTGCAGACAGCATGTTTATGTTGGTGCGAGTCTGAAGCAGCCGACAGACCATTTCTCATAATAAACCACTCCCGGCTGCACAGCCAGGCTGGGCCCCGCCACGTGAGCAGTTGTGAGTTTATGGGTTTTGAAAAGAAGGAGCTTTGCACACAGGAAAAAAACCCCACATCTCCTGTAACAAGAACCCGTGCCAGGGCAAGCACAGCGAGGTGGAGGAGGAGGAGAGCGGGGACCAGGAGGTTTTGGTGCAGCCCTACACAGCATCCCGCGCACTAAGTTCTCAGCAGCGAGCTCATCGCGGGCAGGGAGGAGGAAAGTCAGTTACCAACAGGCAGCAAGGAGCGGCAAGGCACCTGCTGGATTCATTTAGCAAAAGCTTAGCTGCCTTTAAACAAAGAGAAGGTTTCTGCGGAGCGATAGAGATCAAAACAGCAATTTAAGCAGCTTTCTGAGAGCGTGGTCTAGCTGTTCAGGCACATCCTTCTGTTGAGCAGTTCTGCCTGCAGATGTAATTAGGCACAGGTGCAAATGGAGGGCCCTGGAAAGAAGACGCCTTCTGCTGTGCCACGGTGCCTGTTTAAGCAGAGAGCTGTGACGTTCCCGTCACGGTGACCTGTCAGGGCAGCGGCGATGCTGGGCCAGGTCTGAGGGGCAATTTCCAAAGGAAGATGTCCAGAAATGAGGGGTTGTTAGCTCCTATGTAGAAGCTGGCAGCAGCGGGAGAGCCGACCCTGCACCTGGCCGCCTCCACCACCCCGCAGATGTGGCAATGCTCCCGGCATGGGGAGTACCTGTGTCTCTGGAGGGAGCAGCAGCTTCCTCCAGCGTGCCGGGCTGTGACCGAGGGGGCCTGGCCAGCGGCGATGTCCCCTTCAACCATTGCAGCTGAAGCTGCCACCGGAGCAGGTGGCACCTTGACATCGCTCCTGGCAATGATGCTTTAGCATGGGCAAAAGCAGAAAAGGAGACGGGAGGACCCTTACCTGGGGAGACTATGAAATAAAGCAACGAGACCCTGAGCTGATGAAGTGCCAGAGGACCAGCGGGGCCCCTCAAGCTGAGGGCCACCCCCATTATGGACTCGCTGCTTTTGGACAGAGCAGAGCATCAAAGGAAACCCTCTTCAGGAAGGCTGCGTGGGCAGCGGAGGACCACCTTGCTGGGGGGGAGAGGAGGAATCGGGGGAAGTTGCCAGAATTGTTCAGCCTAATTGCGGTCGTGTCCTCCTCAGCCTCTCCAGTGGCATTCCCGTGCCTATGGTATCTTTCTCCCCCTTCAGAGGGAAACAGATTTACAGGCTCGGCTGACATTATTCATTTCACTGGAAATTTGAGAGGGAGCCACTTGTAAAAGTCTGTGTAAAACAACAAAAGAAAAATGGCAGAGGGACAGGGCTGGTAGATATTGACGGTTACAGATGTCTTTATCTGCCTGAGACAGAAGAACTGCACAGAGTACTCCAGCCACCTGCACCAGCAACAGAGAAAGAAAGAAAAAGAAAAAAAAGGCATAGCTAAAGGACAAACAGGCCCCTAGGCTTAGAGAAACCTGCGTGTCCCTACACCTGAGCCAAACAGCTTGCTGCAGCTCCCTGCAGCTGCCCCTGTGCCAGAGCAGGATTGTCGTGAGGGGACAACACAGCTAAAATGCCGAGTCTGAAGTACCGTGTGGTAACTTCTGAAGCCATTGAGATGTGATAGGAAGTACCAAAGCTGTGGGAACAGCAACTTTGCTCCCTTCTGGCTCTTCTGTTGGAGCCTCAGATGCTTTGGACAGTGATCAATGAGGGGAAAACAACAGCATTTTCCATCTGTACTTGCTAAACAGACACATTGCTATGAGCAGCTGCTCAACCAGGGCATCGCACTGGCATATTCTGCCCATGAATCCGTGGCTGGAGCAAGATGACTCCTGCTACAGAGGCTTGGAAAATGCACCGCTTTATGGAATAAGAAGTTTTGTACCAGTGAGAGAAGAATCAAAGCAATGCTCACAGGAAACACCGCTTTCAGTATCAAAACTCTGGTGTCAAGGCACTAAGTGAAGGCTGCCAAAGGGCACAGCCAAATGTGCTAAAGCAGTGCGGCACTGAGGAGTCGATGGCTGCAGCCTCCAGAACAGCTCTGGCACCCCAACACATAGTAGGATTCAAGGCCAGACACCTAGAGGGTCCAAAAGCCCTGGCTCTGAGGCTGAAAGAGACACATCTCAAACTGAAGCTACCAAAGCTTTCTGGAACAAAAGAGCCAGTGCAGAGGAGGGAAATAATCGCCTTATGGGAACGAGCAGCAAATGAAAACTTTGAACCAGAGGTCAAAATGTAGACATGAGCCCTTGGGAGTGGAGGCATCTTGAGATAGGGGAGCTCAGAAGAGAGCACATGGTTGAACCTGCTTGCCTGAATGTGTCCAGCAGGGTCACAACCTCACCAATGTGGATGGTACTGGCTACCCCACACCTTAAAGAATGGCCTAATTTCAAACAGTGCTGAGTACCTAGCAGGTTCCCACTGAAAATTCAGTCCTTACTTCAGGCCTAGTAAGTACCTAAAATCCTCACCTTAAGCAGCTCTCTAAAACCACCTCCTCAGGAGTCACGGCTCAAGGTCCATGTGCACACACATACCTGGAGTGCATCGTTCTGTTCAACCTCTCCGGTGCTGGGGAAGTGTGATCGATCCCTGCACACAGCTGTCCCTGCTACGTCCCTCTCCACCTTTCCTCCTCTGACACCACACGAAGCACTGGGACACTGCTGCAGACAGTAGAGACCCGGTGCTCGGAGGCTGGCTCCTGAGCATGGGTATGTCCACTGGGACCAGCTGCTTTAGCTCACCTTCCTGCTGCCACCACTGCCCCGCTTGCGCTGGGGCTACCAGCAGTGTCAAGGGTATGTTGGCAAGGACAGGTCTCAGGAGCAGATGGCAGAGGAGGAGGAGGAGGAGGAGGAAAACTGACCTTTCAGTAATGGCTGAATGAAAGTGCAAGTGTGAAAGCAAAAAAAAAAAAAACCCCATATTGGTGTGAAATCATTCCTCTCGCAAACACCAAACCTGATCACCCGAACGCTGGGACTGCTGCAGAAGACTTTAATCTGTTTTGGTAATGCTTGTGCCTCAAGCCATGGTGAAGGTGGTGCTTGCAACACAGAAAGACATGCCTAAGTAAGCCCCTGCTCCATCGCTCAGCTCCACAGCGTACCTGATGGTGCCATTGCCATGTGCTAAAGACTGGCCTAGAGTGAGGGAGGTGTGGGTGCTTGGCATGCATTACCTGCATTACCAAAAGGATCCTGTAAATACTCCCTCAGCCTCTCCATTGGAGTGTTCAGTTTGCTGCAGAGTATATACTCCTTCCTCCCAGGTGCTAAGCACACGAAGGATGGGGAGTCCCTCCATGGCTCACTATCTTGGCTCTCCACCAACCCAGACATCCTCTTCCTCGCTACTCCACAATCCCCACGGATGGGGGATCTCTGACCACAGGGACCTAAACCTATCAACTGGTTCAGTGTCCTGGCAGCAGTGAGCAGGAAACTCAGAAGCTTTAGCACCATCCCTGTGGACACAAATCCAGCTCTCCTTTATCTCCTAATGCTTTTTGCCCAGCAATACCTCATGCAGAATTTAATTCATACAGTTCAGCACATGTTGGCAGAGATGTGCATCAGAAGCACCATAAAGGTGCCTCTCTTAGAGTTCACCATAATTCCCCAGTTTCTGTAACTGAGTCCTGTAATTGAATGGATGGGAACATCAGCAGAATTTTCTATCACTTGCAGAGAACAAAAGACTTAAAATTTAGCCTGAGTGACCTCTGAGGGCTCAAAACCATAGACTCAATAAAATGCATGGCAGAGAAGAACACCAACACATTTGTGTGGTGTTTTCATGAACATTTTTTTCCAGCTAGTCATATAATTTACGAGTTGGGGGATCTGACTTGTGATTTTGGAACATTTGGGGTTGGCAGCAAAAGATGCCCCATGCATGTTTGTACCTTGTTGTCTCCAAAAAAGCCCACACCACTCATTAAGTGATGTGTCAATGCTCTTGCGGATAAAGCACCCACACAGCTGGACAAGAGATGTACAATGAAGTGGTGATTTGCATTATGTTTTATGGTGTAGGACGTTATTTCACTGAGGGGCTGACCTGAATAGGCAGCTTGGTCTCCTTCTGTCTTCGTAATTTCCTGAGATCCCGTGATGTCAGACAATGTTTATGCAAAGAAAATGTTGCAATATCCAGCATATTCATGTATCCATCACACAGTAGAGGTGTAAATGTGAGATTTATTTCTGCAAAATTCACCTTCACCTCTCTATTCTAGCCAGTAGCATCCTTTTACACAGCTCAGGTGAATTTCCATACTCAGAGAGTTCACCAAATGAACAGATTATGTTCCAATTTACTTTTGGGATTAAAATCCCTACTTACTGCTTACTCTGTTTCCAGACAGTCATGGAACCTGTAGATGGGCAAACCTGCAAAAGAAAAATACAAGAAGAAACCTTATGTATTAAAACATCAAAACTGTCTATAAAATGAAAGCTTTCTCCTTGCTCTTCTTAGAAAAACCAACCAACCAACCAACCGTATTTGAAATCATGAGCATGTAAAGAAGGACTTGTTTCTATTATCATAGCAAGCAGGATGCAACGCATACTACTGAAAGGTTCACAACTATGCAGCTCTAAAGGGGTTTATGTCAGAAACACTGCAAAAAGCAAACATGGAGCTAGACAAAATCGGGGGGGGTTGCTACGGCTCAGTCTTATTATCCAAGTTAATGATGCTGCTGTGTCACAGCTGCACACCCATGCCACGTGGGTCTCCAGCAGTGCTGGTTTGCATCCGTGGAGCTGACAGCCTCCAGAGGGGCTGCCCAAGGCTGCAAGGCCAGTGCCCTTCCTTGCCTGGGGAGGTGGGAGTGGGGCAAAAAGCAGGAGGTAGGGGGGCAACGGGGGGACCTTGGTGCGGCAAGGAGCGGAAAGGGTGCAGAAGGTTTAGTGTGAGGAGCACTGGGAAGGGCAACTCCTCCCTCTTGTCCCTTCCCAGCAGGAGCCACTTCCCTGCATCCCCCCTGCCCTCCCTCGGCAGCTCTAGCCAGCTTAGCTTCTCAGGGCTGTAGGATGGGCAAAACAAATGATGAGGATGGAGGATGTTCTTCTTCCAGAGGCTTGCATTGCCCATGCCTGAGACCAGCCCCGTGTGCTGCACTTCATGCTTGGTTATAGCTTTGTGATTTTGCTTTAAGCAGACAACCCATCTTAAGACCTGATGGTGGTTGAAGTTCCCTGCGTGGACCAGAGGTAGCTAAGAAAACAATGTGTTAGTTTGGTAATAACAACCCTTATTGTCCCACAATTAATAAAAGCTGTGCTTATTAACATGCATTTGATGTTTGCACTGAATCATACATCCAAAGCCTGTTTGTTTAAGCCAGAGACAACTTGGCTTCAGCATGCCGGTTTTACCAGGTACAGTTTTTGGAAATCCTTCCTCTCCTTTTTTTCAATCTACATCACCCATTTTCCTGCCTCCTCCCCAGCTCCTGTGCCCAATGGCAGAGCAGGAGAGGAAGAGGAGCTGCAGTCAGAGCTCAGGATCCTGCTACGGCAGACAAGAGCTCAGGACTCACCTCACAGGACCTGGCTTGCCATTGCTTTTAGTCTGTGTGCACATATTGCACCAATCTGCAGCTGCAAGTTCAACAAAATCAAAGCAGCGTAAGGCTAGCATCATGCTGCACTGAACCAGATCATTGACATCCAGGTGAAAGTTTCAGAGCATCAAATATGTGTTTCTTCTCCTATAAGGGTTGCAGCTAAGAAAGGTTCTTCCGCATGAGATTCGGAGAGGCTCTCTCCTCTAATTCCCTGAAGAAAATCCAAAAGCAGAGAGCAAGACCAGAATTGCATTGGTATATTGGCTGATGGGCACAAAAATCTTCTGACAAGTCTTTTACTCAGCCCTGATTGGAAAATATCTTTAATTAAAACACCGCATCAGAATCCTGAACCAATTTCATCCCAGCTCCACTAAGTGCTTTGTACAAAACATTAACTCTAAAATCTCATTACACATTAGCAATCCCTGTGACAAACATAAATGATAATTTAGCTCTAATGCATTCTGGAGCAAGCCATTTTTAAGAGAGACACATGATATCAGCTTGCTAGGGGAAGAGGAAGAGCTGAATTTATCTGTCTCTATTTTTTAAACAAACGGCTCTAGCGGGTTCAGCAGTGGGCTGTACAAATCATTGTAGTGTGTAGATCTGACAGTACACGGCAGCTGTTTAGCCCAAATCTGGCACTTGATCCTGGGCTGGGTTTTGAAATCCCACCAGCAGTGCCGAGTTCCCAGGTCTTTAAACATTCAGAGAAGGGAAACGGGGATGGGGAAGGTGGAGATGTTTGTTGATTTTACAGGACGGCGGGGAGGGAGATCTATCCGGAGATTGCAGGTAATCTGAGCTTGCTCAAAAACACAGGCAGAGTCACGGAGCAGGAACGGGAAGGTGGGACTGACTGCTGCAGTCACTGCAGCTGGCTTTGGAGGCAAGAAGTGTGCATGCAAAAAAGGCAAGACTTGGAGCAGTGGTGTGATACCTAGCACTGGTGGAAATTTTGCACTACTAAACATCGCACAACCCAGATGGGACAACAGAGGACACTGCAGTGGTTCATATTTATATTAAGCACAAGAAAAGTCTTAACAGTACTCCTAGGCCAGAGGGATGGCAGTGGAACTATGTCATTTGCACCGTTTATTGTCAGAAAGATGCTAAACATCCCTTCTTCGATTAACAGCAACACCCCCAATCTCTCCCCAGTCTTGAAAATGACCTTTCTAAACGCTGCAGGCTGCACCTGGAACAATTTTCCTGTGTGCAAGCAGGCATGTGGGCATTTAACTTTGTGAAATGGGAAAATTATGGCTATTTAATATGGGATTATGAAGCATGTACATGATGAACATTATACAGGGATTTTAAAAACAGGTAGAACCCAACCAGCCTATCTTCCCCCACATTTCCTCCAAGTACCACCTACCAGATTTGATCATTGCCTTGAAATCTAGAGCTGGAATTAGGTTTTGTACTGGCTAACATGAAGTCACTGAAGTTTTCAGCAAAGGGAAGGTGTTTCCTTCATCTGCCACTTTCTGGTTGCACTAGAAATCAGTCAAATTATTTCTGATCATATTTTGTTTGGGGAAGTGGGAGGGAAGAGGTCACCTGCATCCATTGTCTTGTTAGAGCTGAGACATATCCCTGTGGCTTTATGAATGTGACAACATTTCCAGTGGAGACAGACTGTTGGATCTGGAAAGAAAAAGGTACAAACCAAAAAAACCTCAACTTTGACTATGCACAACTCTCTTCCATAAAAATACTGGAAAACATGTATGTTTGCTCCAGCAAGGAACAAACCCCCTTAAAACTTGTTGCAAGATGGGTGCAATCTTCAACCAGTTCTTCTTTCAGTCACAGCTGTGCTTTAACTCTGCCCCACAGAAGTCAAGAGACGTTTACCACCAGCTTCAGTGGGGGCTGAGACAGCTTTTGAAACCCCTTTCTTGTATGGTAGAAGAAGGAAAATGACCACATTAGGCTAAAAAAAAAGGGCTTCATTTTTCCTTTCAGCTGAAGTGTCATTCTGTGATTTTCCGTATCTCCAGTCTTGAAGGCGCTGCCTGGTAATGACAAAGCAATGCAGCTCTGTACGGGGAAAGGGGCTGTTCCTGCCCTCTCCCAGAGCTCTGCAGGCAGGTCTAAAGTCCAGCAGTCTCCATGGAGAGATCCATAAGTGCATGGCATTTTACCTACACCTCCGTTCCAAAATATCTAATAACTTTCCCATAGATCAATGAATCTCTGCTTGAGATTCAGGAAAAAATGAGAAGCCCTGTAGAAGGATTTTGTGAAAAGGCAATGAACTTTCTGTAGGGAGGCTGACAGCAGTCAGACGGCAGGGGGGTTGTCTGGTTACCACAAGCCCAACAGTTCCTTGATTTTTACTGCTTAAGAATAGTAGCTTGGGGTTGCATCTCTCTCTCTGTCTTTGCACTGAAGACCAATGTCTCAAAATCATTCAGCTTCTTTAGAAGACTGTTCCTTGAAGGGTTCTGCTTTTCCACCCTGGCCTGGACCCACCAGTTCTCCGAATAGCCTCTCTGATATATACTTTCTGGTTAGCTAATGTTATGGGTTTGTGTGGCGCGGTTTTCCTTGGTGGCAGGGGAGGGGGGCTGCAGAGGCGGCCCCTTTAAGAAGTTGCTTGGAAGAATTCACCACCCCAAAATGTCAGACGC
>VYZV01005966.1:28727-46865 GCA_013401275.1 Pandion haliaetus | reverse complement strand
GGGGGGAGGAGGGAGAGAGAACCGGGAATGGAGCTGAACCGGGAAGGTGGGAGGGGTGGGGGGGGAGGTGTTCTGAGGTTTGGTTTTCCTTCCTAATATCCTTGGTTTTGATTTGATTGGTAGTCAATTAAATGGATTTTGTTTCTTCCACAAGTTGAGCCTCTGCCCGTGACCATAAGTGGGGAGTGATCCCTCCCAGTCCTTGTCTCGACCCACGAGCCTGCCTTTGGATTTTCTCCTCAACCCAACGTGGCCAGGGGCGGGGGTGGGGGGTGAGCGAGCGGCTTCGTGGTGCTTTGTTACCGACTGAGCTGACCTGAAACCACGACAGCTACTCTTACCTCTTCAACTGCTAGCTCTTGCAAAATTCAAAGGGAGAAGGCAACTAACAGTTTACCTTCTGTATCTAATTTTCCTTCCTCTTAGCTTTGGTCAGACTGGATTTCTCTTTTCTGAAAAAGACAGAAAATGGGCTTAAATCAGGTATTGGACTTTGCCACTTTATTGTGTTGGATTTTCCTCCTTGCCTTGATGCTTATTGCTGCAAAAGCCGCCTCTGCCTTACATTCAGATCAGATCACTTGGAGCCTTTCTGGTGAGCCCACAGATGTTCATTTCTTCACCTAAAATAAAGCTTTCCTGAATTATATTCTTGCTTCTAGACGATTTATCTTCCAAACCACCCTGTCATACTGCCAGATTTCAGCATGTTTTCCCTTCCTCTCCCCTTGCCACACTTGCTTCCGATACTGAACGCTTTTATCATACACTTTAAGAAATCTTATTTAGTTAAACTTTCAGTAACAAGTACCATGATGTGAAGGTAGCTCTATTGCTGTAACTGCACCTCTGTTAGGTAGCTGTACTGTTTCTGTCCTCCAGGTTGAGACCAGTGCACTGTGTTTCAAACAGTTCAGTGAAAAAACTGTTGCCCACTGAAGGGGTGGGGAGTAAATTGAGCTGGTAACTCTTCTTTCTTCCTTTGCATGGCCTTTGGCTAATCGCTAAGTCACGTCTGCTGGCTCTGCAGATGCGAGTCCATTTTGGAGGGGACCAGCTTGATAAACACTGCAGGGTGGAAACAGGAGCTGTGCTTAAATTTGTGTTTGGCAGTGACGATCAGCGTTATCAAGTGATACTTCATTAGTCATGTGAAGAACTGGACAATGCTGTTGCTTTATTTTACAGCCTTCTGCATCAGTTACAAATCCTAACCTTGGTCTACATAACTCCAATCATAACATTATCCTTCTGTGGTGTATCTAACCAAAAGTCATTAAGGTCTTTAATCACTCTTGACATGCTTCACAGCTCTGCCCACATCCCTGTATAGCTGTGTGCCACACCTGCCTGGGACCTCACCGCTCTCGTTCAGAGGCAGCAACTCAGCCAAGGTAGCTTAAAACAAAAGAAAAAAAAAAATTATCAACTTGCCCCACTCCTTATTTCAGCTTACCCTAGCAGAAAGTCACTGTCTGTATACTTTGTGCCAATCACATGTTCAAAAACTACATTCAGTTCACATCAAGAGGAATTTATTTCTCAACACCACTCCAGCCGAAAGCATAAGCTTCACTTTCTGTGGCACACATTGCATCACTCCAGAAATACTTCTTCAGCTTGTTTAAGAACAACTGAGCTATCTGTTGGAAAGAAAAGCTATAGCTACAGGCATGGAGCAAGGCAGAAGACAAACTAGCTCCTGAGAAGCAGCATGGTGCAAAGCAGCCGCAGGAGGGAGCAGGGGAAATAAATTGGGATGGGAAGCCTGGGGGGTGCAAGGAAACGGACACTGTGAAGGACAAGAGAGAAGTGTGGACAGCCCTTGTGTATGCTTTCAAAACCATGGGTCAGATACGTCTGGATGTGAATCAGTTAGGTGGGTGGGTCAAATACAAATAAGCCTGTATTTGTGAGAGACGAGGTAAGTCTAAACTGGCAATGGCACCACGATTAGATGACTATTCCAGACCTGCAGCCCTTTGTGCTGCAGGCTGTGGTTCACCTGCAGTCTGCCTGTGGTGGCAGGAAGGCTCCTCAGTGCTTGTACCACCTTCTCCCAGCAAGGGCCCCGACGCTGTTTGCTCAGCTTTTGTAGACTTTTTCTCTGGGGGGTGCCCACGCCATGGCCTGCCCAGTTAGGCTGCAGCTTCTCCACTTGGCTGGTGCCTGGGGAAGGGAAGCAGGAGGCAGAGGCATCACAGCCGCTGGAGCAGGGGCTGCCCTCTGCCCGGGACCACCCCGGCAGCCTCTTCCCTCCCATTGAATGAAGAAGACATGAATGCATCAGTCTTCACAGGCTAACCATTGCCTGGGTGGAAAACACCCTCTTGGGACTTCTGCTCTCGGTTCTTCTCTCTCCCCCTTTGCTTGACCAGATGCTGTTCTCTGCCAGCGACATTTCTGGAAGGAGTCTGTCATCGGACACCCACAAGTGCTACTGGAAGCGGTTGGGCAGCGAGGCACGGGAAATGGGAGGACTGTATCTGCTCTCACACAGACCAGTGCCACCCTTCAGGAAGGGCCTGTGGGGATCATTTTCCAACTCTGCAGCCTTTGCAATTTCTGTGGCATCCTCTGCATAGTCTCCTGTTGCTGGCTGTGCTACAGGGAAAGAGTTGCCCACCCCATCGCACCAGCTGTACCCGTCCCAAGGAGAGGCTGCCCAGCTCGTGGTGGTCGTGCTGTCCTTTTCAGTAACCTGCATTCACAGGGATTTTTGGCTGCCTACGAATCCGCCACCCGTGCCTGGTGCCATCAGAGCTCTGCCAGGACAGCCGCTTGCCGTAGCCCCTCTGCCTGACGTTGACCCCGTAAGGGAAGCTGGGATAAAAGCAAGCTGTGCCGTGCGTGCTGCTGCAGGCAAGGTGTCCCAGGGCATGGAGTGCGGCCAGCCCTGGGAAGCAGCTAGGCTGGCCCGCAGGAGAGCAACTGGGGTGGCCCACTGGCCATGCAGGCAAGTCCTGTAATGGGTTTTGCTCCAGCATCGTCCTACACAGCACAGTAAGGGCACAGCCAGGACCACCCAAACAAATGCAGATCGACTGTGTCAGCTGAGGGGATGACAAGCGTAAGGAGGAGGAATGGGGTGTGCAGCAGGTCCCAGTGGGATCAGAAGCAGCGCTGCTTTCACACAGGTTTTGCTTAGCATAAAGGCTCCTCTGATGTTTCATGACTATCAAAGGCCTTGAAATTCACAGGAATTTCAAGGAAGACAGAAGTTCATCTGAAATGAGCGAAAGATTGTGTTTTCCCTCCCACCATATTTCCAGCTTCCCAAGAATTTCCTTTGAAGATTTCACTGCTCCCAGAAACATCTTTAGGATGTTTTAAAAGTCATTTCCCATACAGGATCATCACTGCACAGCACAAGCAAACAGTAGAGGTTCAGAAAGCGAAGTATGGGGGCAAGAAGTGAGGCTGTTGGCTTCTCAACAAAACCAAATCATCCCACCATGTAGCAGCACGGTTAGGAGGCAAGTGTACCATATGTCCAATACTGGTGAGAGAGTGGAGCAGCAAGGCTGACCAAGTAGTGCCTTACTGACTCATTGCTGGCTAGAGCAAGAATACAGATTTGGGCTAAGGGAGAAATTCCACTTTTTCAAACTTTTTTGTCAAGTCTGGGTGCGGGCAACTCCCATATGGGAAAGAAAGTGCCTGCAAACTGCCTGCAGCGAGGAGGAAGGGAGAAGGGCTCACGGTGACGCATTTTGCTTTCCAGCCCCTGTAAGGGGACTCCTCTAACTGGTCTGCTCTAGTATCTGGAAACCAGGGAATAGATAAGCATGGGGCAGACTGCAGAAACTGAGATGAAACTGCTCCTTTCCCTCTGACAAGAGGGAGATGGAGTTGAACCTACTACTGAGATTATGGTGGATCTGAATTCGTTTCCCCTTGAGCAGTGGCTACAGAGACAGAGCAGTTGGATTAAGTTTCACTTTCCTATGTAAAATGACTTAACTGGGTATATAAAACTTCATATATTTGTGAAGCCTCCTGTGTTTCCCTGAGACTTGATCTCAATAATGTCTTATGAATGCCTTGCTGATTGTTTAATGAATTATTTTTCTCCCTCTCAGACTGTTAATAATAAATTTTAAGTAGAACAAATGTACAGGCTGCTTGAAATAATTCCTCTAATATGAGCTCAGCTGCAGGACTCGCACTGTTTTGCCTCCCTCTACCCCCAAGCAAGTGCTTTTTGATGAGGATTTTGAGGCAGAGGAGTTTCCCCTGTTCTTGCGAGGTAGGAAACCCCGAGGGACCTGAAAGGCAATGAGTGAGATGCATCAGAGAAGGTCAGCTTCACAAATATGCAAGGCTTCAGCAGAAAGCAGCTCGCTTTGGGTGCACACCGTGGTACACCACAGCATGGTATCCCACCCAGATGGACTTCCACTCTGCAAAGCAGAGGCAGGAGGGACAGAGTAGTTTCAGAGACAGAAGAGGAGGGACAGGCCCGTTTCAAGGCTGTGGTACAGGACTAGGATCTCATCATCTACCTCGCTTGCCATGGGCTTTGAGAGAGTTTCAGCACAAGTCACATTCACCTAATGTAGGTTTTGCTGTCCGAGGGGCTCGCACCCAGCCAAGCCAACTACATGGGGAGCCTGGGCAGGTAAAAGAGGAGGAGAACTATTCCCCTTGTTTATGTTAGACTTTTCTCCTAATCTAGGGTGAACTTCCCTTAGAGCTGCCCATGTCCTGCAGCTGACGAGGAAGGGAGCCTAGCTGAGGAGCCCAGACCAGGACTAGAGTCAGGTGTCCCACTGCTGGTGCCAACAACACCCACCCACGTAGGAGTGTTATGTGGATGGGTCTCTATTAAAAGCTCTTAAATGTAAGACAGGTTTTTTTAATAGCTGTGAGTTAGAAGAGCTGCAAGGCCTTAACACCTGGAACTATTTTCAGTATAATCCACAGATTATGAAAGTCTGTCCCATAGCACAGTTCACCGTGGAGGTTTTATGGATCATTTCACTTGCAGGGTTAAAATAACAGCACACACTATACCCATAGGCACGCAAACAGGTCAAACTCAGCTACCCCGGTTACTCTCAGCAGCACTATGCTCATGGGGGGGGAAAAACAACAGAGTATTAAAAGAGAAGGAGAGAGTGCCAGGAGAGTAAATGAAGGATGGCATGAAAGACACAGTGTGCTAGAATGTCAGCTGCATTTATAAACTTCCATTATTAGCCTTCACCTTCATCCTTGCCTTTTCCAAATCAAAGCGCTTTTAGATTAAATAGTGCCGTGCACGCAGGGGAAGCTGCTGAAAACATCCAGGGGTGCAGTTTTCGGCATGCAGCCAAGCCAGCCCATACCTCACATTCAAACCAAAAACAAACGGCTTTCTTACTCCCCGGCACGCTGGTACCACAGGTGGAGCTTAAAGCCGAGCGAGGATATTGAGGACATGGCACTCAGAGGAGCGAAAGGTGGCAGAGCGGCCTTTGAAGCGGGAGTGGGACGGGCACTGTCCCACCCTGCAGTGCAGGAGCAGTGGAGAGCAGGGAGGACAGAGTGGGCCGGCGTACTTCGTGCTGGCCCCAGGGCCACGGACTTCCCCACAGACAATGCCACGCGCTTCTCGGCCTGGTTGCTGCCTGCCAGCCCAACCAGCTCTAGCTGGCCAGGTTTGTGTGCGCAAGACAAGAGAGAGTGGTCTGCAACTGAAATCCTGATGGTGAGGGGTAGGAAAGGGTTATTCAAATAAAAACCAATTCTGCAGCTTTAGAAGGAAATGCCAAATACAGAAACCATGGAAAGCTTCCTAATTACTTATACTGAGTGTTTGGGTATTTATACATACTACAAAAGCATTTCTTCCTTTAGTAAGATTTGCATTAAAACCTCTCTCCCAGGGTCTCCTCTGCCCAAAAGGTGGCCCTGAGGCACACCAAGGCTGCAGGTTAACTTGGAGTCTCAAGTGAAGAAGCATGAGATGGGCAGGTCAGCGCTTTTGGTATCGCTCATTAGAGTGACTCACGGCTTAGTTACAAAGCCACGGAGATGAGGATTACTCACTGCTCCTTTCAGCTGATGAGAGCTCATCTCTTTCCAAAACCAGGGTTAGCAATTGTCACCTTTGCAAACTAAGGGAGGGCGGCACTTGCAGCTGGACTCATTACCATCGTTTGGACAGTATAAGTCATCCTGTGGTGAGACACCACAGTGCTGCAGAAGGGATGCTCTGGCTTCTCTGCTCCCTCTGTGGCTCCCACAGCACTGCCCAGCTGCTGGCACATCAGCCTTCCACCGCACGGGGCGAGGGACTCCCACTCCCCGCACAGGGTACAGTCAAGTCACAGGTGGTCTCCAGGTCGGAGGCTGCCAGGTTTTAAGCCTCTGAATAATGTTGCTTCAAAACTGTCATTTGTGGGAGCCAAGCTGTGGGTCTGCCTTTCTCAGAGGACCCAGAAGCCACTGAGGTCATTTCAGGAGAAAAAAAACCTCCAAGAAAAGTGTAGAAGAAAGAAAAATAATGAAGAACAAGTTTGGGCAGCTAGAAAGCAGAGGCAAGAGGCAAGGGCTGGAAAAATACAAATGACAGTAGAAGTCTGAAAAGTGGTGGCTGGCAGACATCTGTGTCCTTAAAGACATGTAGGCACCTAACTGCTGACTGAAATCAAGGGTGAGGTAGGTATCTTGACACTGTTAGGCTTCAGGGTGTGGATTCCTCCCAGGCTGGCATCTGATTGTCAGAAATCATACAAAGAATCATAGAATGGTTTGGGTTGGAAGGGACATTAAAGATCATCTAGTTCCAGTCCCCCTGCCATGGGCAGGGACACCTTCCACTAGACCACGTTGCTCAAAGCCCCATCCAACCTGGCCTTGAATGCTGCCAGGGATGGGGCATCCACAACCTCTCTGGGAAACCTGTTCTAGTGCCTCACCACCCTCACAGTAAAAAGTTTCTTCCTTACATCTAATCTAAATCTACCCTCTTTCAGTTTAAAGCCATTACCCCTTGTCCTGTTGCTACATGTCCCTCTCCAGCTTTCTTGTAGGCCCCCTTTGTGTACTGGAAGGCTGCTATAAGGTCTTCTCCTCTCTTCTCCACGCTGAACAACCCCAACTCTCTCAGCCTGTCTTCATAGGAGAGGTGCTCTGGCCCTCTGATCATCTTCATGGCCCTCCTCTGGACTTGTTCCAACAGGTCCATCTCCTCCTTATGTGGGGGCCCCAGAGCTGAACACAGTACTGCAGGTAAATGGCACAGACTAACTGAGGACTGAATGGCAGAGCTCCAGAAAGGTTCTTCTATTTCATCCCAGGTATTACAAAGTGGGACAGCACAAACACCTGAGGTATCCCAGTTCCTTTTTCTCTGCTCTGATAATGAATGTTTTGACCTTAGCTAGTCTCCTCCACCTCCTTATCTACATGAAACTGCCATTTTAAAAGCACTGGTTTCAGTGCTGTATTGCTGACTCCTGCACTTGGGCAAAATTGCTTCAGAAATCAGATACCACTTGTAGGTCAACATTTAATAATCTTGTATTAAACTATGTGGTCATTATTGCCCTTGTGTTACGCTATGCTCTTGGCAGTCACTACAAGCTCACTTGTAAAAATACCTACTCATGTCTATACTTTCATCATGCTGGCTTACTAAAATAGCTTCCGTATGGCAAATGCTCTCCATGATTAGCTCTCTCTCTGCAGCTGTATTGCTTGTACAGCTGCTTCTCCTTTGGTTGTCAGACCCACATGGCACAAACCACTGACCTCTCCTACGTTTGGCAGGGAGCTAGGAAGCATTTCCATATTTCCCCACAATGGTAACATCATTGTTTTTAGTATTTGAGATGTTAGAGAATAGGTAGAGAAAGGAAAGGAGATTTCTTCCAAAAATACATGCCCCAGTTCTTAAAAAACCTTTATGTTTAAGGCATTAATACAGCTTCTAGTTATTAGGGAGACAGCTAAGATAACCCTGTAACTAACAAGCACTAGAGCTGCTGCTTGAAAGATCTTCGGGCCTTCCTGTAACAAATCACAATAAAACATCTGGTGGTCAGTGTTGTAGCTTATTTATAAGGATAAGAAAAATCAGTAGGAGAGGGAGAGGAGAGGAGAAAACATCTGACCAGAAATTGTATTTAATCTATGGAGGAGCAGGTGATGACTTAGATCCAAGAATGCTGTTCTTACAGTCATGAAAACAACACCAAACGCTGTAGGTCTGCATTCAGGCCACCAAAAGCGAAATCTTGTGAAGCAAGCAGGTGGGGCTGATTTTAATGCAAGGAGGAAGCATTTCTGAAGTTTCCTTCTTTTCAAAAAGATGCTAGCAACAGGCAGGGATCAAGTAATTACTTTGCCCCTGTTCACAAGATATCTCAGAATAGTAACAGACCACACACTCAGGAGATGATTAAAGGAAGTCAGGGGTCAGGAACGCAGCAAAGCTTGTGATACAAAAGATAAGATTTGCATGGCCATTAATATTTCAAGACTTACCAGCCATATGGTTCAGAACAAGTATCTGCACAATAAAGTAGAATTGTCTGCTGTCAGGTTGCATATTTCAAGACATACCTGAGTCATAAAGGTATTATTTACATGCCTTTACCCGTGAACAGAATGAAAAAACCTCCGGATCCCTGTACCTGTTGTAGGGGAACCTGGAAGGCCTGTCTGAGGGCTTAGCAGGATTTAAGTGGGGCCTCTGCCCTGGGCTAGACCTCTGCACAGAGTGAGTTTCAGCCTAAAAGCAAAGCATAAGTGGTATTTTTCGTACTGCAGGCCTATTAGATCCAGTGCAAAGGAAAAGAGCTACTGCACTGTTGGTACGTCATTTCAGCCATTATTCCAACCATGAAACAAAAGTGCTATTTATATGTGAATGTACAGGTAGCAGTGCAGACAGAAGACCTTGTATTCTCTGCCATTATTCCCATTATAGACACATCAAAGCTGGTAATTAAATTTGGGGGGCAAAAAAACCCCATAAATGACTACTTTTCTCCCAGTGAAAAGAGCAAGTTGTGTCAGGGACAAAGCAGAAGTATTTCGTCCCAGGATTTTGGCAATTATGCTTCCTGAGATTTTATTCTGAGCGAACAGTTTACTGTGGCAGCACAAGCAGGTCCTTTCCTCACACGCAATCAAAGCTTGGAATTTTCCCTGCCTGCACATGCCTGTATGTGGCTGGAATAAACAAGCGGAGCGAGTGGTTCGGCTGACTCACCGGCACAGCCAGACTCTCCTGTTGCCACCAGCCACTGATGTAACTTTTTTTTCCTGCCTTTGCAACTGGGCTCCCCCTTCAGCCATGAGGCTCTTGACTTGAAAGGAACGCTGAGAGCCAGAGTGACATTGCTAAATCATCCAAAGGAGCCCCTCAGAGGCACAAGGCACGTTAGCATTGCTCATCAGAGCTGCTGCTACTCTCATTCTCATAGTGCTCTGTGTGTGCGCGAAGAAAAGGGTAAAGGAAAATGAGGAGTTATAGAAAGGAAAAAGGAAAAAAAAAAGCAAAGCACAGCACCAGGATTGCACCCAGTGTTTTACTGACAAGATATGTAAGTCCTTGCCCAGAGAATTTATAGCTGAAATGACTCTAATAGCACAGGGTCTGATAGCCCCGTCTGCGTGCATTGCAAATTACTCACATGAGCAGCCCCACCGACTCTGTCTGAAGGATTCTTGGACGTGCAGTCTGGCTCACAGTGATTAGTGACAGGAAACTGCAAGGGAAAAAGGGATGACAAGGGAGAAATTGCTCTAAGGCAACATTATCTACTGCTTCCCTCCCTTCTAAAAAGAGTCAGAAGTTTGACTATTTCATTCATTGGTTTCACTTTTGTTTTAAACCAGGAGCTTGCTGGAGTGGAAATAATTTATTTCAAGGTTCCCTCACACAGGGAAATCTGGAGACAAATCCAGAGCAGGTGAAAGTCATATTCATTAATATAATTTATTATTATCACTGTGATGTACTTGACAACTAATAAAATGCAGTTGTTTACTTCACCGAGATAAAACCTTAGAAGAGTCCTGACGGAGGAGCTAAATCCCCACTTCTCCACCTTCCGCTATACTGAGGCTGGCCCAAAAGTCTTTGGTTGCCAGCTGACGTGTGGCCGAGTGTGCCCAAGGATAAATCAGCTAATATTGGGCTTTGCTGGGACTAGCGGTATGGCTGATGAAGCGATTCTGTTTTATATCTACCTGCTAACACTGGCTCTTGCTTGAAAAAGCCAAAGTGCTGTCTCTCACAAACAGCATTTATCTCTTTCCTTCAGAAGCAAGTAGAAAGCTCACTGCAAAATTGGCATCCTAAATGCAACCATTCACAGCTACAAGCCTGAGGCTGCAAACATTGTTGTTCTTGCATCAAAGTTAATTATTTTAAGGCATTTCGGTTTCAAAAATCATATGGTAGCCTGAGTTGAACAATCAGAACCTCACGTGATTGCAGAGGAGATCTGGTGTTTGTACGCTAACTTTCATGTCAAGGAAGAGCCATACCAACGAAACAAAAGGCATCATCCAGCACCTGGATGTGGATTTAAAAAAAGCCACCCAATTTTTACGTTCAACTATCAAACGGAGATGGTGTATGTTGCAAGTATCCTCTCCTACATCCAACAGCGCTCATGCACCTTTAACAGTAATGCAAAATGCTGCCTTGCTCCGTCTTTTTCCAGCCCCTTGAATTTACTGTGCATTATAGTAGATCTAGATCTGCAGAGGGCATCCTGTGTTAAACCATCACTGTATTGTAATGGTACCGGGATAGCTCTAGTCAAAAGCTCAAAGCTGTCCAACCTCAGCACACCAAGATCAGTGAGAATAGCTGTGTGCTGGACTCTTCAGCAGGCTCTGTGAACACCAAGAGTTCTCGAAGCATATCAGCATTTTCCCAAAAGGCAGCAGAAAATTGAAACAACCTTGGTATTTTGCTGTCTGACGATCCTAACAATCCATCAAGTAAAAAGTGGTGTGTTAGATGCTCTAGCACTATCACCATGCCCATCTCCTGTCTTGTACTGGGAAATTCTGCCTTCCACCAAGCAGGTTTGCAATACAATCCCATTTTGCCTGTCCTGCTGGGTCTCAAGTGCCATCAGCACGCCCCGCTTCTACATTCCACCAGTGAAGAGACAAAGCAATGCTGTTCCCTGCAGCTGCGTCTCTGTCCCTTCGCCTGTCCTCGGACTTGCCAACACTGTGGAAAAACTGCAATGCAGCTCCGTCCATCCACAGTGAGCCTGCAGGACAGAGCAAGTTATGAACACAAATCAAGGCAAAGCAAGCGACAGCCATCTCTGGCACTGCTGGTACCCACGGAGGTAATCTGGTCTGAGACTAGGACGCAGCTGGCCTATGAGATCATGCAATCTTTTTATACCGTGGCTTTGGCTGAGAAGTCAAAGGTATTTTGTTTTGCTTACATGCTTTAAGTACATTCAAGATCGTAAGACACTTGGACACCGTGATGGTACTAGAGAGCACTCAGCATTGTACTGATGAGCACTCCACAGTCTTGGATGCAGTCATCCACAGCTGACACTCTACCGGGGTACTCCTATTAAGCTAATTTCACCGACGGTGAACTGAGGTACAAAGATTCAGAACAAGAGCAACAAAGGTACTTGAGTGAAACAGTACTGAGCTTCTTCATGCGTAGCTGGGGAATGCAGAAGGGTAAGTTATGACCGTACACGCTGTCCATATGAAAATGGGGAGGGAGACATACCCAAGCAGCTGAGCTGCTAAGCCAGTTACTATGGGTGTGGTTGAAAGATGGGGATTTATTGACCAGCACTTTCCCCTCTGCACTCGAGCAGGTATGTTTTCTCTAGGTACCAGGGATTTTCTTTTTTGTTGATGGTGTTGCTAAAAACAGACAAAAGAAGATGTGGTGATGGTTTTTTTCTTTTATGGAATAACATAAAAAGACTTATCTGATTAAAACCTAGGTGATCACACTCCATATTTCAACACCTGAATAAGGCCTAATTCCCACTTCAGCCGACTGTAGTTTTTTGTGGATTTGGCTGCAAGGGTCTTGCCCAAAATTGCACAAATCATCAGCAATGAAAGAAGCATCTCAAACCCGGGTGTTCCAAGTGTTAGATTTGTGCCCTCACTGCCAAGACATTCCTCTTCCATTTGCTTGGACCAAGTCACGTGTATTTAAAACAGACTTTCTAAATAAAGTCACACTCACACGTCCCAATTTAGACCTGAAGTCTTGCTTGTAGTCTTTGTATACCAAGAACGAACTGTGCCACCTGGCCATCCTAATGAAGGGAGAATTTGTCTATGAAATGTAAGACAGCACAGAAGGGGGCAGGGCAGAACCTTAGAAGAAAAGAAGATTAAATTCAAATTAGGCTGAAGAAGGGAAAGATTTCCAACAGAGAAATTAACAAGCTTGCTTGAGATAACAGGGAGATATGGCAAACCAGCTCTTCAAGGACTGAGATAATTTCAATTTCCTTCACTTATAAAATTCCAGCCTACACTCTCTGATGAACTTCTTGTCAACATGGCATGGGCTTCTTGACAATGCTGCTCTTGTTCAGGTTTGTCTCCTCCTCCTGGCTCATATAAAGTCCAAAGTAATTTTATTCATCTGTTCAGGACAGGATTCAAAGCTCTGACATTATTGTTATTCTTTATCTTTTTTCAGTCCAGATAGGTATACATTTCCTATTTTCTCTCAGAAACAAAGCTGAAGATCTGCTTCATTCGTTGCCTTTCAGGGAAAGAATCAATATTGTCTCATCACTAAGGTTACATGGGAAAAGTCACACAAGAGCATGCAAGTAATGGCCCTGTGGTCCCCTCTGCAGTCCTGGGTCCACACTCTATGAAACGATCCAGAGGAGTTACTACTGCATGTGAAGGTCTCCAGATTGCACCCATGTTAAATTGCCATTTGCCATGGCAATTAACATGCAGTAACATCTCAGAATTGATAACAGATGTTTAAACTTTTGGAGATTAGCAGGTAGGCTAACAAAGAAACTATGCTCCCTGCATCACAATTTTACCATATATCACCTAACATCTAAGGCCAAGACCTTAAAATGTTCCTCTGAAAAAGGCTGTGCTCTGTGAAAAGGCATACATGCAGGAGTAATTTGGAGTATCTCGTCATTTCACTGCCTCTGAACTGTTCCCGGTACATTCTTAGTCCCATGAAAACCACCTTGTCTGGAAATCATAGTTGGAAAGGTGTGCACATCTAACAAGGTAAGTATTCCACTATTACGTTGTGGATTTCTCATGCACATAATACAGTGAGACTCCAAAATAGTGATCCCTAGTATCTTTATCATATATTAACATGCTTCCCATAATATTCTTGCTCACCCAACCTGCCTTTTTACTGTAAGAACTTCAATTACAAAAATATCCCTTTGAAACACTGTCCTACAAGGAAGAGACTGATACATCTTTCATGATATTAAAAAGAACCAGATACAAAAGATGTTGTTTCATTTTCATAATTTAAGAGACTATGAAAGCAAACCAGAAGCAACACTGAGACAACTGCTTGCTCAATGACTGACCTATGGCAAGAGGACCTGGGATCTTCCCAGCTCCAGGCAGGGGAAGTACCTCCTGTTTCAGAAAGGCCACCCTCAGTGAACTGAAAATCCACAGAATTCATTCTGAAAAGGTCCCACTACCAAAAGTCGTTTCTCTGCTTAGCCTCCTCTCTGCATAAGGGGTTCACAAATACTTAAAATTTAGAGAAAGCACCTTCATTTACTGATGAGCTGCTGAAATGATGCAGTGTTAAGAGGTGTGCCATTATTTGGTGTTTTTTCCTTGAACCTCACCTCTGAGTTTATCCAGTTTACTATTCAAAGTAGTCAACCTTGTTTGTTGCTGAAGATGAAAACACTTTGAAAATGCAGTGACAGAAATTAAAACTGGCAAATATATGCTACAGTATTCTGTAACAAAAACTTTAAAATGTATAGTTGGGGAGTTATGGGTTATCTGTGGTTGATAATTTTTGGAAGAGTTCAACTCAACAGGAACTGTCTGTTTTTAACTGTTTGAGAACTTGATATGGATACTGAGAAAACAATAGGATAATATCTCTTTCTAATTTTGTTGGTAGACCTGAATGTCAAAGTGAAAGACAGTCATTTCAGACACTGCATTTTGCACTCTTTGGTATGAACGCCTCTCATTATCTTGACACAGATAATGGTTAAGTTTGTATTTCCTGAAAGGAACTACAGTAACTGTAGTAAAACTGTTCAGGAGACATCTAGTAACATTAGGCCATCCTCCATAAATATACCAAAACACTTATGCAGAAAGCATTGGTAGAACAGTAGTAAAGTCTGTTGATGGAAATTTCCCAGTCTTTAAATTCTGTATCTAACTTTAATTTGTAGACCAATAAATGCAATTCCTAGCAGGAAGGTGATCATAAATAGGTATTGCTGACTGTGTGCAAGAGATAAGGAAGATCATCACAATTCTGTTTTCTAGGGATCTAGAGAGATGAAGAAGGGGGTTTGCAGAGCGCAGCCAAGCACAGCACAGAAAGTGAGGCCGTGCCCACACTTCGAGCCAGGACTGCAGCGCACAGGCGTCCTTGCATTGGCATCCAGAGTAACGGCAAAGATGTCGAGGGCTGCTCTACCTCCTCAAGGGGCATGCGCCAAATACCATCTCTACATTCGATGAACCATTGAGATGAATCCTAGCTCAGATACGACTATGTGCCACCGCTGTGTTGAGACTCATCATGGAAGGTATCTTTGAATGCTAATTATGCCAAATTTTACTTCCTTCCTGGGAGAGTGCGGGAGGAAAAGTGCACCTAAACGTTGGTATTTAGCCTCCTCTTCCCTATTCTACCAGACTCCTAAAGATGCCACATTTAACCTTATCTATTATACACTTACTTCTGAAGCAAACCATTTTTTTATTTAACCAGTGTAAAGTAGACAGACTTCTTAGCAAAGAATACCTTGGTAAAGAAATCGTCTTACAAGTATAACCAGGTACCGTCACATAAATATTAATGAAAACGTTAAACCGCCATAATCTATTTCTTCTCCAAAGCGTGTCTCACTAGACTCATACTAAGTTGGGTGGCAGATTTCTTACCTTCATTTTCTGTAGTAACCAGAACCTCCCTCCCAAACCAGTATGTTAGCTTTACCACAAAGTAGTGCTCCTGTTCCTTATTTACTCTAAACAATTCTAACAGTGATGCTTACAGAAGTACAATAACATCAAGATCACTTGGTCATCTTTAAGAAATTTATAGAATCGGTGCATCCACAAACCTATATTCAAAATGTGCATTGCATGTTTACAGTATGTAATGCATACTTGCTTCACTGACAGTTACAGACAACAACAGCATATGCAGTAAGAAACTGTTAGGCAAAAAATACCCTGGTAATCGGATGACCATGAAAATTTAAGCTTCTTCAACAATTAACACCTCTCATCATAACACTGCTAAAGGCATTAATGAAAATTGAAGTGTGAAAAAATGTATTCTTTATTCTGCTGTTTAGATACAGAATAAAATTTAACTTTTCAGAAAATAAAACTATAGCTACAGCTTTGAGAGCTGTCAGTTTGCTTTTGAGGATAAAGTACATGCACTTTTTCCAGTTACTTTATTGCACATAATGTACAGTCATAAATGGTGTTTTATTTACATGTGTTTTGGCAACGTCCATGTTTGTTCTTCCCCTCAGAATACATTATTTTGCACAAACAAAACCTGAAATGTTTCACACAAACTGCCATAATACAAGTCAAAGCATATATGTATATATATTGTTTTGTGGTTGCTGTTTTTCAGTTAATTCTTCTAAGAGCTTCAGACCTCAGTTAATCTTTGCCTTGGGAGTCAGATTCCTCCCAGTTAGTCTATCATCAAAGACGGACATCCGAATGGCTGGCACCAAGAAATTAGCACTGCGACCTGCTGTGCCTAACACCCACCTCCTGTGCAGAACCATACCACCTGCAATTAGTGCGCAGGCACATAGAAGGAAGAGCACTGTACTTTCATCAACCAGTTTGATTCAACATTGATTACCATGAGTTAATGTTATGGTTCATGCGTTATTTGGACAGTATTCCACTAATAGTGTTTTAGAAAAATGCATCAAATATATTAAAAACAAAATAGATATTCCAATAACAACTACGTCTTTCAGCCCTAGGAATGTGTTACTCAGATTCCATTCAATGTGCTATTTATGATGACTGCTATTTTTACGCAGACACAAAGAATTAAGTTTCGTATACTCATGCTTCCCCCACGTTAAAGTAATTTCTTCATGGATGGCAACATACTTCACGTTTCCCTGCATTTTCAGGGCAGAAAACTTTTTAGTGGACCCCCTCAAAGAGTACAATCTGGAACTAAACCATTCATTACATGCAGATTTTTGACACACTTTTTAGAGGTATGTTCAAATAAAATATCGTCAGTATACACTGAACATATGCTCATTAAAAACACTTGAAAGTTGTCCCTGAAGACTCTTTATGAAATATATTCTGGATTGGTAACACCCCCGAAAAAATACTCTCTGTGAAACCAAATTTGTTGTACTTTGGTACAACAGTTCACTTTTAAGAAGTGAATAGCACTGCTCTGATTTTACTTTGGAAGGCTCCAAGATATTTTCGTTTACATTCTGACCTACTAAAAAAACCAAATATATTTACCCTAAGATAAATCCCATTTTATTGGATGGAACAGCAACTCTAATCGACTTGAATGTATGATCATTCAAATGTTAGGACAATTTAACTGCAGAATAATAATAAAGAAAAAGAACAACCTAGCTTCAGTGATGTAGTAATACTGAAGTCATCCTCTAAAAATAGCTTGCTTCTTTCCAATAGGCAGGTGAAGTATAAAATAGGTAGATTTTCAGAGAAATGCGTTTGGTGGACAACAATGATTAGTATAAAATTTTCAGAGTTTTCCTCTTTCTTTTTGCTGTCCTTCAAAGTACTTCAAAAATTGCAGCAACTTTCACTACTGCACATAATGAAGAATGAGATGAAAATGCACTGTGGACAAAGTACGACATTAGTTTGTATCTAATAAAAATACAAAAATAATAAAAATTTTACAGAAAAGCAGTAGTTCTGGGAATAGAAGTATTCTTCAATATAAAACACTCATCTTTTGTCCCATCTGAATATTTTCACCTAAACTGGAGAGCGTACATCACCAAGTTTAAATGTGTGCCTCTGATAAAATTCTTCAGCAATATACATTATTGGCTCTGAAATGACACTTGTGCCATTATCCAATCAAAGGTCCTGATGTTATCTGTTGTAAATGCCTGATTTTTTTTATCAACTGCCTGTGGCTGACTTTTAAGTTAGCAACATATTCATGATCTCTTAAATTAAAAATGATTTCTGTATAAGCGAAACTATTCTAAATGCATTATTTCAGCTGTACCTATACATTTTTGTAAAACAAAGAGCTACATGCCATTAGAAAACTAACAAACATCTTCATCAGAGCTTGACTATTTTTCTCCATAAAGTAAAGATGCACTGTATTTTAATTACTACCCATACTGTGAGAAACTTTTAAGTTTTATATCACATGGATTTCAAGATATGTAGTTTGAAACATCATAAATTAAAAAAAAACCATTTGAACAGAGACTCCTCATCTGAACTTTTACTATCTACAGGAAAAAAACCTGGGTTTTCAGAAAAACTGTCGATATCTGAAGAGTTTATCAACGTCGAGGATCCTCCTCGACATTAGCTGTAATTACTGTCCGTTTAAGATTACAAATCTAGGAGGACGACCCGGGATATGTAAAGGAGCCTCGGACAGCAGAAGCCTTAAGGAAGAGAAACACTTCTGTAAAAATATTTGCATAGATGTACATTCAAAACAGCATTTTCACCATTTCAATTCCCTGCATTCATGTTGCTAGAGTCATCCACAGGGACAAAGATCACATAAAGGCAGCCCTGGAATTTGAAATGGCTGTTGCTTGGTAATTTAGTGAAGAGTGTATTTTTGTACTTTCTGCAGTCATTAGGAAATGATCCAATCTGACCTTTTTGGCTTACAGAAATTGTACTCCCCTGAGCTAGGCAATACTGTAGCAGAAGTACAAAAAAAGAAAA
>VYZV01005966.1:0-20086 GCA_013401275.1 Pandion haliaetus | reverse complement strand
AAGGCACAGTAGTTTCAAATCTTAAATCTTAAAAAGAATCTGTGCAGATTAATATTGCATTTATTTTAAACATCCTGGCCTTAACCTGTTTAATCCATTCATTTACAATCCCAAAATTACAGTATTTCATGAAATCTATTAGACCCAAGCACATTTAAGCTTTACTAGTCACATATTCACTGAAGTGCCTTTATTGCAGCAGGACTATTTTAAATAATGCCATCTTTTAATACTGACAATTATTTGCTAACCTTAAGATCACTTCCAGTTCTACCACAAAAAAAAAGTTTTAAAGCAATTCTTCAAGCCTACAGATTGTGATTTTAAACTTTAAGTCAATAAGTATGAACTGCAATGAATTAGGTGATTAGTAAAGCAAACACTATATAGAACACTTAGCAGTCAGTATACTACTATACACTCATAAATTACAGCTACTCTGTAATAATAGGAGCTAATCCAAATTAATAGCACTATTTTATTTTAAGTCTATGTGCAAAAAAGTGCAAGTAAGTCACTGACTGCTAGGCCAAGCTTTTTTCAAGGCTGCTGAAACTAAGCATTTGTTAAAATTCAGATCTGATGAAGGATCAGTTAAGACCGTTCTTGAATTCTTAGCCTTTCGTTGGGAAAGCCATACCTGAAGATAAAAGGAAGGGAATTAAAAGTTAGTCACCAACTAAAATTTGATCGCAACACCAACATCCCCGAAAATACTAATAGGGACGCATTTCTCTGCTGTTTTTAGTGGAATTATTTTAAGACATCTCAGAGGTCCGCCACAAAAATGGACAAAATACAGCACACTATTAATGAGAATGAATGCATTATGAAATAAAACGCAACGAAAAACTAATTTAGTTCAATTAACTGTATACAATTGCTCAGATAATAGAGCAGATGTATTAGAGTTATTGATTCTATGCCACCTAAGTGGGAGTGTGGTCCTTTCTAAATAAGATTATTTGGCAAAATCTGTTTTGGGCAATATACCTGTGCTCTCACAGCTAAGCCCAAAAGTATGCCGTGGTTTCAGATGCCATTTTAGGAGTAATTTTCCCCTCCTCTCCCTTTATAGAAAATTCTACAAGAAATTGAAGTTCCCTGCATCGTATTAAATTATTACTATGGAATTATGTATTTCTGTACTTGCTATTAACTGAATTCAGGAGAATTCACTAACCAGCAACTGACAGCTACTGTGACGATGCCTGTAACTGTGACTTTACCCCAGGACATATCGCAAGTGGACTCAAAGATTGAGGGTGGAGGAGCTGGGGAGAATATTTACATGTTTGTGGGAAATTAATAAATGATGACATTATCATATGCTTACTGAATTTTGGCTATGGGACAATGGACAACAACCATAAGCTGTTCAAAGACAGACCTACTGCATACTTTTGTCCTACTAAAATTTTTATTATTGAGTCACTAATCCCAAAAGGCAAAAGTCTGAAATACATTTTCTTTTACTGTACACAATGTAACGTGGCAACGTGCACACATACAGATAACTCAGCAAGTATTTTCCACATGAAACACTGATTTTTTGCAATACTTTCAACAAATTATTGACTTTGAACCTTATTGTCCAGTGTTCATTAGAGATGTTTAGAATTTGTGTAAATCAATAACTGCCACTGAACAAACTACGATCAAAGTCCTATAAAATCAACATTATGCAGCACCAAGGTCATATGCAATTCAGAAAGAACCAAAGAGAAAAGATGATTGAGATTCTGTAGAGGGTAGGGAAGGAAGAAACTATTGAAACTGCTCATTCCATATTGACCAGTTAACTGAATTGTCACAGCTGCTTTATCCTTCTCACCTTCACAGAGCAAGTCAATGGTCTGAAATATTAGGAATGATGGACATTTCAATCCAATGTATATAAAAGAAGCCATCGGTAAAGCGGCTAGTTGTATTATCCCTTGGTCAGAACTTAAGTTTGCTTTATATTCATTCACTGAAATTATTTTCTGCTTACAAAATGATTTACAGCTTTCTGACACGGAGGAGAGAGATATCAGTTGTGTACCAAATAAAGCAGCAAAAACTCCAACAAACTGAAAAAACACCCTTCCATTCTCTCCAGTTTTGCTACTAAAAAGGTATAGCAAAATAGGAAGCTCTCTCTTCCAAAGATCACTAGAAATTAATTTATGTTAAAGAGAGCACAAACAAATCTGGTATTTATGGGAGCCCAAGTGACTTATAATAGATGTCAACTTCTATTTAGGTTTTTTTTCCTTGCCTATGTATCCACCATCTAGTGTCATACAAACATTAAGATTTTATTTTCAGTAACCTTATTAATACACTAAACACATTTAATAGCACAAAACATGTTTAAAACATTGAAGAGTTACACCATGTGAGCAGTTTTCCTAGGCAGTTTTGATATACCTGAGCTAAGATCGTTGCTTCAGATTTTTTTCTTTGAGCCCTCTGACCTCTACCTTGCAAGTATCATAAAAGCATAAGCAATATGTCATCTGCATACAAAGATCTTACCTAATACACCACTAGGTTCAATAGGATACTCAAGGATTGATGTAGCTGGTGCCAGCGTGTAGGGGTATTCATATGGTGTGTAAATTAAACCAGCTTCGGGTCCAGGTGGAACTATTGCAGCGGTGGGATGAGGAGTTCCGTTTGGCATGACAGCGGTTTGTATTTGTCTGATCAAAGGCATTATGGTAGGGCCAGCTGGCGTAGGAGTACGCAGGGCAGCTGGTGGGAGAACAGGCGCAGGCCCAGTAATAATCCTTGGAGCCTGGGCTGTTGCTGCAAGAGAAAAGGCAAGGGCTGCTACAGTAAGCAAAGAAATTCAGAGGAAAGTATGGAGATAGCAGTACAAAATGTGGGAAGAATGGGAAAAAAGGGGAAAAGTAGGAAAGAAGAAAAATAAAAGGAAATCATTAGTACATGCGCTGATCACACAGTGCCAAAGCACACCATTCAAATGCAAACAGCTTTCCATTTTCCAGTGTGATTAAGTATGAACATGCAAAATAAAAAAGCCATTGTAAAACAGTGAGGTAGATTTCTCAAACAGGTTACACAGCACAAAAGCTCCATTTAGACCACACTTCTTCATTTATGCTGTCAAGACTACATGAGACTGAGATGCATGCGGGAGATACAAGGAAAATACTGTCATAATCAAATACAGAGTACAAAATTTAGTGCAACTAGAGAGTCCACAGATACTCAGTTATGCAGAGCTGCCATATGAGTAGACAGTTTTTATGCGTCTTAAAAATTGTATTTAAACATACACATAATTCCAACTTCCAGGATCAGTCAAGTTAAAAATGACCTAGAAACACAATGCATCTCCTCTCCCACTCCAGCATGAGTAAAATAAGACTCAAAAGTGATTTCCATATCAAATTCCCCCAAATAAAATACTTTTGTTGTATTAGAAGTTCACTATGGCCTTGCTTAGGTTAAAGAAAATAGGTGCTTTTTTTGCATTTTTTTTTTAAACGGTGCTAGCACATTTCATTAAATGTTATTTGAAGCCTGTTGGCACACAAGATGAACAACTTCTTAAACACTTAACACATCAGCTGGTAACAGTCAATCCTAAATGGCTATAATTTATCGATATTCATGTACTACTGTTGATCTACATTGATTTAATTAACTTATAGGTGGTCTGAAAAGAGAAATATGGTTTTCATATATATGAATAAGTTATATTCTGAATAAGTTTTTCAGATTTGAGACTTCTGTGGCTTTTTAATGATTTTTATTTTTTAATCAAAAGTGCTCAGACTGAATGTGTAATTAAAAAAACCTCTCAAACCTTTTGATTTCCTTTCTTAATGGAAATAAACTAGTATGGCTTCTACATCTTCAGGTTTTCAGTAAAATCAAAACACAGTCAGTGAAATTGTCTTATTATCAAAAAGTGAATATTAGTGTGGAACTCTCTAGACAAAAAATGAAAAAAAACCCAACATCTTCCCACTTACACTGATACAATAGACCAATGGGAATAGTTCAGACAAAGAAATTGCTCAAATTAATATAAAGGTTTCTATGCAACAGCTTGCATCAATTTAAGCTAATCTGAAAGCTATTTTACTCATAAATTTGCAATAATTTAGAGACTAAAATATATTTAAAACTGATCTAGCTTTAAATATTACAGTGCTCATTAGGGCTGAAAGACTTACCACTACCATTGTAGTGGTAAAAACCCTTGCTTATGTCTCTTTTCAAATGAGAATAATTACACTGGTGCAAGCACTCTCAAACTGACCTAACTGCATTCCAACTTTTAAACATATTCAACATTGAAATGGTGACTGTGTGGAGAAACAAATCTGCAAATATCAGTAGGCCCTTAGTGAAAAGACTGATTTAGCTGTGCTTACATTTGACATCTGTATCACAGCTACAGCACAAATTTACTTTGGAACAGTATCAGCAACTACATTTTCAGGAGGAGAAATCAGATTTTCAACTAGAGAAAGTAACTTGTGTCACACATAATAGCTATATGCTCTCATTAGTAGGTGTGTGTAATTAATTTTCTAGTGTAAACCTGTGCATACATGCGTTTGCAAAAGCATTTTCACACAAATGTAATGGAAGAAGTCGTAAAAATGGCTCATTACATTACTGATCCCTGTGAACTCAGCTGTGAAATCGGTTGATGAATTGTTGGAAAAACATAACATTGGGGGGACACATGCAAGCAAGATGAAAGGAAGCAATATAATACAGAAAAGTGTATTCACAGTATCCTGAACATCTGTAACATTTTCAAATTAAATCTCTAAAAATAAAATTGAAAAGGAGTCAATTGTCCTTTATATGTATCAAGGAAAAAATGATTGTAAAATAGAAAAATCTGGCTTAAGGGTTGAATTTTTTTAAACTACGTATTTGTAAATATTTCAACCCAGACATACTGTTTGAAAAAACTGGGGGGGGCAAACCCCCCCGCCCCAACTGACATAACTTATCTCCAGAGGATCTTTTGCAACAGCTACCTACTGTTTTGTTGGGGTTTTACTGCCTTCCATTCTCCAACACAGTTGCTACTGAACATTTTCCAAAAAGTAGCTTTAGGAATCAAAACCTGCACACATTACTATGGCATTGACCCTCGAGCTTATGGCATGCTTACGTGATTTGATGTTGGCATCTCTGTAGGTGCCATTCAGAATTGCAAGCTCCATCAGCTGCATCTTTTTAAGGCTGTCTTCTCCTTCTGCCTGTGTGTGAAAAGATGGGAAGAAAGTCAGGTTTATTAACTCACTAGTGCACAAGATCTAAGGGACCTAGAATAAAGCCGTCAAGTTTTAACCAAGCAAAATACCTGCTTACCATTAGTCACAAAATTAGTAAGCTTTGTCAACTTCCCTTAAAATTAAGTGCAAGTTGCCTGTTGTCTATCATTAAGTGGTGTTGACAAATATCTGACAAGAGTTTTGAAAAAGGCTCATACCATAAATTATAAAAATAGGGTTAAGTCTAAGTCATGTTTGATAGAAATTGTTTAAGAATTTTTTTTCTCAAGTTTTACTAAATATTTTCATGTAACCCTAAAGGGATCTTTTAAAAAATTGTATTATTGGGCTAGAGTAAAACTAGACACCACAAATTTTAAGCAACTTCGATTTATTGTAACTGGCTCCACTGTAGTTGATGCTGACTATGGGGCAGGGGCGCAAACAAAAAATAAACAACAAACTTCAAGTAGCTTTCCAAACAGGACATCACAACTGCTACAAGGAAGAATTCTTAATTCTGGCACATGTAGATGTATTCCAATTCGGATATAACTACTATTTACATAGGATACATTATTCTTGGTTTTGCTTCAATATAAATTACTTCCCTGAATTTATCTACTCCATTGGTATCCTGCAGCTTGCATAAACATTACACAGCACTCAGTGAAAAAGCTCACTTTTTCAGTTACTAACAAAAATATTTCTAATTAGTCCAATTTTTGTCTTAAGACCAGACATTTTCTCATCTGTCTTTCCAGAAATACTACTATTTGTTTAGTCTACATCCTATCAAGCAGAAAACAAGATTATGATATAGGAAACCCAAGAGAGATGGTCAGCATCTACTTTGATGTTAAGTTACCACCTGGCTTCTTGTATTGAATGCCACTGCTGAAATTCTCAGTCAGATGGAAAGGAGGGCAGCTTCGCTGTCAGCTGCATTGCATTCTTCCTTTGCCAAACAGGATTTCTTGTATTTTTGCTCATCTATTCACGCAATGTTTTCCAGATATTTGGAACAGCATTTTCCAAGTTAATGGGAACCTGGATAATAACATACTGTGCCATCCACTTTGAAAATCTTAAAGTCTTATTTCAGAGAGAGTTGTTCACCTGTCTTAAACTACAACTCTTACAGATGGTTTGAACTAGGACTTCCAAGAGCATTAGTGATCACAAAAAACAGAATTAAAGCCACAAAGAATAGCAATCACCACCCATAGCCAAAAAAATTCTATTAAATAACTTTGTGTCCATTACAGCACCGCACTGGTGAAACATCCATCTCCAACTCATTAAGAGTTAATAGGACTATCTACACACAGTGTTCCAAATGTACAGGGATATATTTTTTCAGGCTAGTTTGCAGCAAAATATTGTTATACATACTTTACACCCAAACTACAGAGAAGTAATTTACTAAATTACAAGACAAAAAAAGTTTTTAAATTGTATCTAAGCAACTATAGTACTTGGCGTGAGGTATGCTCGCGGACCACCACCCCTTGCAATGGAAACTTTAACATCTGATTTTTACCAACAACTTAAAAGCAACACGGTAAGATGGGTCAACACTGAATTACTTTCAGATGTCAGAAATGAAAGTCCTAACTGATACTGAGGACTTGCATAAACACAAAGATTACACACAGTAACAATTGATGTTGTTGTTAAAACACTCAGAATATACTGAAAGTTAGACATTTTCTTTATATATTAAATACTGTGTGACAGACCAAACTAACAGTAATATTGAAAAAGTAAATACACATTCAATTACCATTTTAACTACAAATTAATTGTACAGTTAAGTACTGTACTATCCAGAAACCTCAGACTCCATAGTCATTAAAATGAGGCCCTCTGGAATACAAAATGTACTGATTATAGCATGCTTAATGTGACATACTCAGACTTACAATTTAAAAGCAAAATAAATTTATTTGGTTTTAGAAACTATTATTCAATTGCATCTTTGCTGGTAAATTGCCTAGACAATCATGATGCAATACAACCAATTCCAAATCTATCAGCCTATCCAGAGCTCACAATTTTTTGTCATTTTGGATATAGCTTATCTAATTTATTTTAGCAATAAAGATTTTTAACACATTGATTCCTCTTTTCCCCTCCCCCATAACAGTTATACTTTGTTATTGGCTTTTTTGCTTGGGTTCCTTTACTTATTTATTTATTTATTTGAAAGTGTGTAAAAAAACCCCCTAAACCCTAAACCTCCCTCACAGTGTCACCTGCATCTCCCATATAGTTCCATTAATGTTACTAAAATTGCTCACTTCCACCAAATAAGAGTTCGGGTGATTGATCTGGCACCATTAATGAGTCTCAGTAAATGCTGAATCTTACATTGCACTTGCTAGGATAATTTTAGTAACTCTAATCCCGGATTTTGCACCACAGTGAATATTTCCCCAGTGTAACTATTTATAGGATAATAATTTTAAGACAGAAAGCATTTTTTCCCTTCTGACATCCCCAAAAGGAGGAGGTAAAACAACTTAAAAGCAATGAAAGACAAAGTAATCTTTCTTACTTTGGATCGCTAATGTTTTCCTATAGGTCACTATGCTTCCTATGAGAAAAGATGTTGCAATTATCTAGGTTTTACGAAGTTTGTTTACAAAAATAGTAATGGTCTTCAGCATACAAAGCAGACCAAGCCCTTAACTTTTATTTTTGAGATTGACTTCTCTGGAGTACTGCTCAGCAGCTGATAAAAACTTTTGTTCTTTTAGACAGGCTCCAAAACATTGTTTAAAACTTCTCCTTAAAGACTGTATCAGTGATAATTCACAGGGGTAAGATGTGGACTTGCATTACTAGACATTAACACTGCCCTTCAACTTCTGGTGTGTTGTTTTTCAAAGCACTTGTTAGATAGAGAGGAAAGAAAGCCCAACCCAAACCAAAAAACCCAACCCCAAAGAAACAAACATAAACCCACTTAAACCATCTTTCATGCTGACCACAAGGTCATCATTCCCGCTCCTCCCAGAAGATGGCACTGTTCGTTACACAATACTATCTCCTCCAGACGTGGCTGCTCGCCACTACGCGCACCGCCTTGCCAGCACTGCTCGAAGTCCTGCCGCCCCCTCAGCCCCCAAACCCGCCGCAGTCGCTTGCCGCCCCTGTGGAAGGCCCAAGTCACAGAAGCGGTCAGGACCTTTCAGGTACCACGTCCTCCCTTCTCTGGCATCAAGCCCCCCGCTCGAACACCGTTCGCCCACCGCCAAACCCTCTCGTTTCCAAGAGCGGGGCTGGAGCAAGGGGCACATGTCTTTGCCTGCCCTACCCTCCCTCTCCGCCGCCGACAGACCATCAAACGAGACACCCCGATGCAATCTATCTTAGCTCCAGGCATTTCTGCAGGCGCTCTCTGTTAAAGCAAAGAGAGGTTGCAGCAGGGCCACAAAGGCAATCTCTCAAGGGACAGAACATTACCTGTACAATAGCTACAACAAAGCTCGGTCGTTTGTACCAAAAGGAAGCTACTTTGAGCAAACATCAATAAGGTCACTTCAAGCCAGATTTGCATTACTAAGTTGAAGCTCAAGTGATTGACTCAAACCTCTCATCCTCTTAAATCTCCAGTGCTTTCCTTGTATTTCTCATGTACACTGTAACGTGCAGATTAAGGAAAAACCTTAAATGGTATCTTGAAACATAATTCTTTAAACGTAAGCACTTGCAGCTGCTCACTGAATACAAATACTGAAGAGATGCAAGCAGTAAATCCTAACAAAGCCAACCGTGCGCAGAGAGCAGCAAACACGCAGCCAGTACTCCTCACAGTAACTCAGCTCTACTTCGGCCAGCAATAAAAACACCTGAAGGAGACCAAATGCCAGTGACCACTACCATTTTAAGTAACTCGTTTTCTCATCTTTATCAGAGTAGGATTAACAGTCACAAGGTTCAAAACAGTAGTAACAACTACAAGTGCCACCCACTTACGTGAAGTCTCTGGGGAAACACTTCCCAAAATAAAATTATTTCAAATGAAATACATAATACTGACCACAGTGACGCCCAGCTAAAACCACAATTCCGACTCCTACATTGGTAAATACTGTGTTAAAAAAAAAAAAAAGGAATGCAGTTATGTAATAAACTGCTATTAGTAAGGGCTTGTTTCATATCATGGAACAGGGAGCTCGGATAAAGCACTCCATTTAATTTTTTTAATTATTTCTTTTTGTTATCAATGTCCAAGCTATAGTTCAACCTCAGATACCCCAAGATCCTCAGAGAATTCTTTTAACTAATGCTTCTAAAATTATTATTAGGCACTTAAATGCCTCAGATTCTCATACACATACAGTGCACCCTTAAGAGTATCATACAGTTTAACTTCTTATTTATACACAACATACACACTAGACAGACATGGTATCAAGGTGGAAGACAGACAGGCACACAGACTCCAAATGGAAGCACATTCACCGTGCTATGTCAATTAAGGACTTCAGAAGATTACAACAGTCTTCAGAGGTGACAGGTAGACTGTTAGATTCTGTGTACAGTCAACTCTGAGAAGCCTGTAACAAATTACAGTAGAGAAGGAAAGAAAGATCCTATCTCAAAAGAAAAGAAGGATCAAGTAGCAATGTTTAGTACAGAGCAGAGATCCACGAGGCAGCATCCAGTGGAGCCAGTCCATGCCCATACTGCCCTGCCGTACTGCTGCCAGACCCAAACTGACCCACGTGGAAGGGGACTGCCGCTGAGTTATTTCACAAACCAAACAATCCACTCGCTCATATGATAGCAGGGATACCTTATTCTGACAAAGCTCCTTGAGCCTCACAGTCTTACCCGGCTAAGTCTCAGAACGTACTCGGATTCCCATTATTACCGACGCTGGCAGGGAAGGTTTTCGGCAGTTCTGTACAAACATAGATACTTTCCCCGTATAATGCTCATTTTCCTTTTAAAGTAACTGCTTTGGAAAATGTAACAAATATACTTTTTACCTACATTCATAACAATATAGATACACTTATCTAGGTGATGTTAGTGACCTTCACTGACAGACTAGCTTCCAAGTATCATGCATTCTGGATGACGTTTTTTCAGTCCTGTCACATAACCCTGCACTTCAGCTGAATTCTCATGAACTGAACTGAGCCCAACCCTAGGAAAGGCTGCAGACAGTTTTATCTTGCACCAAATACAGCCAAGTCTGGCTCTGGTTACGGGAGCAGTCCTTTATAAGCTGTTCCAGGGCTACCCTTTCAGGCTCAGAGCAGGAGCAGCAAGTGGGAAGAAGAAACGATGGTGAAGCAAAATGATGGATAAACCAACTGTGAATACAGAGGCCAAAAATCAATCTTGATCTTCCTTAGCCAACTGCAGCAGGCCTGTCCCACCAGGGTCATGGAAAGAATGACCAGGCAGCCTCAGCAACGCAAGAGCCCCAAAGAGCAGCACTTACCTTCCAAGCACCTCAGCAACTTCTCACGCAGACTACCCGCCTGCCTGCCCCACACCTCCTCTGGTTAAACAGCAATACTCAACAGCAGCTCGGCACCTTTCCTGCCACCCTCAGAGACCTCTTTCAGTTACCACATTTTGTCCAAGTCCACATGCTTTTCTCCACATTTACTTCAGGTAGAGAATTTTTCCAATAACATGTTGTATTTTTTAGTACACAGGTAAGGCATTAAATAATTTTACACACACTCCAAACAGAAGGGCAGAGAACTTGGCAGTTACAGAAGAACCCTATACTAATGAACAAGAATAGATACTTAGAACTCTTCATCAAATAGAAAAGTCATTTACAGTTGCCACATACAATAAGCATAACTTTCCTACTACCGTATCTCTGGAAATACACACATTAAATACAAAGACTTTCATTATTCCTCAAACTGCCTATCTGTATACTATAAGCCACCTGCAATTTATTAATTTAATATGAATTTCGGTAAAACACAATAGTACCACTGAACTATTTTACTGTTACTAGTCTTGCCCTTCTTGTCCAGGAGGCACTGCAGCCCCTCAGGGGTCTGTCACCCTGCCTGCTTACAGTCCCCAGCTGCCTTATAGCTGCACAGCTGCAGATTGGAGGCCTCGGCTGTGACACTCCCTGGACTTTCCAGGCTCTAGAATGCTTTTATCTCCCTGACAAAGAAAGTGTTCCACTGCAATTCACTTGTAGATCAGTAAGTATTCCTACCACACCATGCGTCAGTCAAAGAGCCTTTACACATGAATGTCTCCTTTCAGGGCCAAAACCCTTCCATTCATAACTTATGAACAAAAAAAACTTCACAAACAATATACTACAAATTCCTAGACATACACATATTAAAGCAAAAAACAGATCTCAGACATCAATATATTGTGAAATATATTATAAAAGATCATAGGCTAAAACACACTGGAGTTCTTGAAGCTAAAGTATACACGCTTAAAATCTATGCTATGTTTGGAAGGGTTTTTTTTATCTCTAAGTTGTTAAAAGACTTTAGTATCTATGGCAATGAAATCCTAGGCAAGACGACAGGTAACTAGATGTAAAACACAAAGAAAAGAGCTTTTTAAAAGAATCTGAATGTAAATACCTAAACTATTTATCCATTACTTACTGCAAGACATCAGATTTCACTTTTGTAAAGGCTTTTACTTCTGGTAAGCTTCTTTATTACTCAGTGTTAAAGAAATGATCCCGTCATCCCTTCTCAAAATATTTGACAAAGACTTCCAAGTTTCCCATGCCCAGAATGTAAATATTGATAGTTAGAAGTTGTTGGTAAACATGTGTTACTTAGACTTTCTCATCCTTGATTATACACGTCTGACGGTGACAGAGCAGAAAGGCTACAACATGGCTTTGTTGGTGCTGAGGAGAATTTGCCGAAGAGGTGTTTTCTGGCATAATTTGGCAGCTATTCTTGTATCAGAGGAAAATTTTCAAAATACTTTTGAGACAAAGTAAAATAAATCACTACTTTAAGACCAGCTGTATTTCTTAAGAGCCCTGTATGCCATCAACAACACCATGGCATTGAATAGGTGGCAAGCTATAGCTCAGTTATTTCTCTATTTCCTTTTCAACACCAACTCACACTGCTATGTCTATGAGGACAGGCAAAGATAAATTAGCATCATTATTTCTTCTGGGCAACACAGTCTGCTTATCTTCTTCAAAGCAAGCTCAGTTCAAATGATATGCAAAGACGACTTGTGCTGTTTCACTTGACAAATTCATTGGTCATAATGTTAAAGATACACTAGGGGGAAAAGGCAGCCTATCTTTTTACACTTCCCATCATCTTATCTGACACATCCCTGTTTAACCATGATACTTGGCTTACCAGTAATATTTTTGAGAGTCCTTATGCCCTCCCTCCCCCACCTTCCATTTCTGCAAGAAGAAAATACAGATAAGGTACAGAAAATGAGCATGTAGTGCATTTTATAAGCCAGACTGAAATACAGCATCAGTGAAAGTTACAGGTTTGCTTCACCATATACCCTCTGGGTTCTAGTTGTTAATATTTGGGGGGGGCGAGGGGGGAATCATCAGTAGCGTTCTGCTTGACCTTAACAGATTTTTACGTCTGTCCCAACATTTCTTGAGGACAGATGTGATGGGCTCATCTTTCAATCACAGGGTTTTGGACTTTCAAGGAAATAAGGTCCCGTGGGTCGGTTATACTAGACACTCAAAAATACTTCATTCCAGAATTTGCTTTTGCTTTAGCCTCTTTTTTTTTTTAATTATTATTCTTTCCCTCACACCTCAACCTTTTAATGGTGTTAATAAAATCAGCAACAAGAATCTCTATATACCACACAGAACAGCTTCAGCAATTCAGAAAGCTCCAGAACAGGAATACATTTTTCACAACATGTATACACACCGAACCCCTGCAACTGCTAGAAGAAAAGAAGAAAAAAAAACCCAAACATTTATACAGTACCTTCTAAAATGTTTTCAAGAAGACATAATTAAACTGAAATACAAGATTTACTTGTTAGCATAGACTTTTGCTAACATTTTTATTAAGATTCAAATGAAATACCTATCGATAATGGAATCTAAAGCATTAGATCTGTTTTTAGCAATGTGCAAGCCGAGTTAAAAAACTTTTAGAGCCAAACACTTTGGTTTTGGTATTTCTAATTTTGGAATGCTAAACATTCAAAGTTCCTCCTCACCGGTTAGTTTAATTCTGAAAGCAGGAGCTAAACCATAAGCACACTGAATGAGATACTACCAGGCTAGCCTCTTCTACAAGTTGCCCACATATGGCTACCAGCAGCATCTGGAGTACCACGAACATCTAGGAACCTGACCAGAGCAGAAATCAAACACGATCTATATTATGCAGGTTTTTATTCCAGCTGTAGCCTTTTGAACAGACTGAACGGTGCCAAAACACTTTGAGACTGCGTTGACACACTCACCTATATATTGGGACAAGTGCTTTAACCCATCCTGAGTTTTAAGTATATTATAAAAATAATTTAATCAACTTGCACCACACAAGTGCTACAATGAAGGTGGTTGTTCTAATAGGTACAGATTAGAGGCCACTGTTAGAAATACAACAATGGAATGATGAATTAAAATACTTGTAGATAAGTCTGGCCTGACCTGTAACATTTATTTTTCCTCTGTCATCCCAGGAGATTTCTATTCAAAGTTTAAGTTTAAACAGTCTGAATGGCTGTAAATTTCCCTTAAGTGCAAAGACACTGAACTCAAGATATTGCGGGGTGGACGGGCATGGGACAGGGCACGACACACAACAAACACAACCCCATTACGGCGTTTCAAAACTAGTATTTTGTTGCAAACTCTAGAGATTCCACTGCCAGCTGATTTTGTTTCCAGCTATGCTAATTTTCTAGTACATAAAGAAAGCCTTTCACTCTCAAAATGGTACTGAAATATGACCCCATGTTTTCATATGGAAAACATGTCCGTTATGTTTTTAATCTTTTTCCACAGAGAGATAAAAAGAAAGAAAAATGACATTTCATATCAAATTTAGTAACCTAGAAAGAATGTGAGAAGTCTCTCTCTTTAGAGTAACAAAGGAAAACTAACTGCTGGTGACAAGGAGTACAAAGACTGTTGCTGTGAATTGGTACACATCTTTCAAGTGTACCTTCTCTTACATGTTTCATTAAACACAGGATTCAGGGCTGCAGACTACCACATGGGAATTCAAGCTGCAGTAGGAACTTTTAAGACAATTTTATCTTCAGCTTGAGATGTCCCAAAAAGGTAATACTGACTACTTAAAATAAATTCATGTATTAAAACACAGAGCAAAACCATGAATGTTTAGGCTTACCCAATTATAAAATGTTAGTATTCAGGGAGCAGTGGTCTTCCAATGGCTTCTTATAGACTGTCCCTGCTGCAGTCATATTTTCAACAAGACTCATGAGAGCTAAATGTGATTAGAAGAATTGTTTCTGCATTTCACCTACATTCCCTTTTGTAAAACATTTGCCTAAATGGTTTTAATTTTCAAAATAACAGAAAGTACAACAGCAGAGTTTTGTTGACACTTTTTCTGCACACACAACCCCTAATGTGGAGTTGTCTAATGACTTTAATTTAGAACTCCGTATAAAGCTACCATCTAGATAAATCTTTTTTGTTTGTTTGTTTTTAATGTAAGATGCCCCAAAATTCAACTGGCCTAAGTTTTAAATTTCTAGTCCAAGTGAGGAAACACTATATTGGAAGTTTAAAAGGACCTATGCACTCAGTATGTACTTCCAGTAATTCTCCACAGCTGCTAAAAAGTGAATGAGTACTAAAAGCTCACAATTACTTCCAGCTGTTTACAAGTACAGGAGTAACCCATAGCTCTGTTGAATATATCATCACATCTATGTCTCACATGCATTTTACTGGTACTCTAAACAGATTCCTCCCCTGTTCTTCTTGAACTCTCAGAGCTGATGAAGTCCAAAAGGAGGGGGTGGTAGTATTCCAACTGGCTAGTCTCCTCTCTTGTACGGCTGGCTAAAACCCGCTTTCACACAGCTTAAAAATACAGAGAATTGAAAAAACAAACTGTGCGCGCTCTCTTTAGGGGACAAATATGTCAATCATATGACCTTCCGTTTGAAGGCTCAAGCTGCTCAAGGCAGCGTGTTGCTAGGGAGAAGGCTTTCTTTGCTATTTATTGAGCCTTCTTTTCAGCTTTCAGAGACCAGCCAATGCTTATTTCCCAGAGACAGGAGGGAGAACTGGGCGCTGCCTGGCAGAGGCTGGCACAAAGGGCTTTTGAGGAGAGCCTCTTCTTCCTCAGGAGCTGCCCTGCTTGCCCACCCGACCAACCAACCACACACCCTTACTCCCCAGAGAGCTTTAACCTGTGGCTATCCCGGTAACCCCCTTCCTGCCCCAAGAAGGAAAGGCTAGCAATTCTTGCTGCTGAAGGCTGCTATTAGGAGCCTGTGCGGCCGAGGAGCGGCCCTATGTGCACACTGAGTTGTCTATCAGGTAAGAGCATCAGCTATTAAAGCACTCGTTTGACAATAAACTGACAAAAGGCAGCGTGGATGCCCTTCACCTTTATGCGTGCTGTCACACAGGAGCCAAGGGAAGGCTCGGAAGTTTCTTCTATCAGTTTGTAGCATTCTTTTATTTCTATACAACACAAATTTAGCATGAAAAGTAATTTTAAAAGCCTTATAAGGCCAAGTCTCATACATTTAGCCAAAGGACTTTTGACATTTGTAAGTATTGCAAAAAAATATACATGCAACAGATTTTCATTTTGTAGTAAGTTCCTTTAATCTTAGCAACTTTAGTTACAAAAGATTAGTGATTTTTTAGTAAATCATTAAAAATCACGCCACATACTTCAGTTTCTTGTAACTACTCCAGAATAGCAGAAGTGATAATTTGACTTTTTTATTTTAATGCAGTGACATAATTTTCCAGTGTAATCATCCAGAATAATTCAAACATATGCAAGTCTTACTTTTAATTTATTCATTATAGTTCTTGGGAAAAAAAAAATTGAACTTGAAGCTGGAGTAAAACCCACTGATTGTGTTAAAGAAAATTAAACCAGCCTCTTGTTTCAAGATATTCACCCCTTTGGCTTTGGGAATTTACCACATACTTAAAGTTAAGTATTTAATATCCAGATTTTGACAAAAAAGAACCACCTATTTTTCATAATATAGTAACACAAAAGAAGTTTCTTATGATATTCAACTTTGTATATAAAATTTTATTCTGCTGCATGTTTTAAGGGCAGCTTATAAATCCTTAATATTAAAATTAGGAGACATTAACAATAATTTAGTTTTGAAACTATTACTAGCGCTTTAAACCCCCCCTTATATTCTGAAAAAAGGTTACTCAATTCCAATAAAATACCTTTTCCATTATTTACCAATTTGCACAAGAAATATGGATTTCAACAACTTATATAGCATAGAGAAACTTTCCTAAAACTACTGTTGCTCCAACTAAAAAAAACAACCCCCAAACAAAACAAAAAAACCCACCACCACCACCAAAAAAAAAATCAACCAACCAAACAAACCAAAAAAACCCAAACCCACCACAGTTTCCATAAAAAGCGTTTTCTGGAGTCTGGGGTAAAACCTACACATTTTTTTATTTTCTGTCCTACCCAAGACTATTCAGATGCCTTGCATAAATAACCAGAATCTACCATTTTTGTATGTGGGCCATGTTTCAGAACTGTACCTCGCACAAGCAATTATAAGTAACAACAGTTCACATACGGAAAAGAGACTGTAGTATAACAAAGATGAAGTAATTTTCTCTCCAGAAGGGACTGGGATCATGAGGTATCTGAGTATCAGTGAGAGACTTGCCAAAATAAAGGACTGGTTAACCTATTGGAAACTCACCGAAGAAATTATTGACCAGAATTTTTTCACCTCTTCTTTTCTAAAAAGCTATGTTAACCAGAAGCAACTAATTAGTATTTGTTTTCTATATAATAATTAAATGAACCTACATGACAAAACAATTAAGTTCTTTAAGTCTAATCTTCTGCCCTAGAATGAGAGAAGGCCTATCTTAAATAATTAATTTCACCATCCTTCTCCCTGCTGCTCTACACACTAATTTAAAAATCTGCCTCCTCAGCAGAAACAGACACTACACTTAAGTAACCATTTAGCAGGACTCACAGTATAAATTTGATCAAATTTCATTGCAAGTTCAAGGCTATGTATCAGGACAAATAATCAAAATTTCTGTGCTTCTATTTGTTCCTGATCTTCATGTATTTTATAGTGTTGTATCTGAACAGCTTGCTACAGACTCTGGATCAGATATTACACCAAGACTGGTATTAATGGTTTTCCTTTTTGATTTTCTAAGCAGCTGAGTACCTGAACTGAAACAAACTGCAGTCACCAAGCCACCCTGGATCAATGCTGTCACGTCATGCTCAGGAAACCGTTCTTGATAGGATAATCCTACAATATTTCTATGCAGGATCTCCCTTGTAGCCTTCCAACTAACCTTAAATGCCAAATGCATATTTTATCAACTCTGCGGAGAACAAGCAATGTTAATATTAAAAAAAGAAATCCACCCTAATAACACCAAACTGTTCCAAGTGGTAACTTACTTTCTTCCTACACATTCACTACAAGTGCCTTGCCCATCACTTTCACTCCATATTGTATTGTGAACTGCATATTGATATGCAGTTTCCACCTGTTTTCAGAATGATCCTTGAGTCCTTATTATACACATAAAACTCTCCCATTTTCCCATTCCTACACTTCATCCGCAATTGTTTTTCACATCTTTCTGTACAAATCTGTTTCAATATTGTTCAGACACTCTGGTTCTCTTAACACTTACTGTTCTAATCCAGTCATTAGGAGAAACCAACTCTTTCCATTTAGATATTTGAAATGCATACAATTAAACTGTCTTTCAGAGACTGTAGAATCATAATTTCATATTCCAGCAGACAAAGTGCAGACCCATAAGCAAAAGCAGCCTAAAATACATTTTGTACAACAGGATAAATCACCTTAGTCCCTCTTAATCTCCTGAACTCTGGAATCTCATGAATATTTCAAAATAATACCTGAATTCACATATTCTCTACCTTTATGGATTATATACTTTTAGGTAGTATTTTGCATTAAAAAGCTCCTTTAGTGTGTGTGAAAATTATATAGAGAACTATTTCCTCCCCCCCAAATCAAAACAGAAAAAGTAAAATTAAAGCTTTCAGTTACAAGATGTGGCTGAAAAATTAAGAAGCAAACCAAAAAATGAATGCAAATTTTTGGACTCAGAGTAACTGAAAAATATTCATTTATTCGTCATCAGTGGGAAGAAACAAAACAAGTCCTTCTCCTTAAGTCAAGGGAAATACAGAAAAGGTCCAAAAGGCCTGAAAAGCTAGGGCAATTCTGAAGCAATCCAAATGAATGGAAAAATGAATGGAATTTTGTTTCCAGAATGTGTAAAAATAAGCTGCTGTGTATCTGCACAGGATTGAATTCAGAGACCTTAACAAACAGAGAATGGATTGGGAATCAATCAGATGGAAAACTTACAGAGAATAATTTCAGAGGAAATATGTTCAGACAAGTTTACCTAGGAAATACAACAGCCGATGCTAGAATGTAAAAAATTAAAATGCTATCTTAAAACTTTTTCCCAGGCTACAAATTAGTTCTGGATGATTAGGCTGAGGTTTTACACTGCTATCAAAGGAGTCAAAAATTATTTCTGAAGATGTAAAAGGCCTCTCAGCGGGCACTCCTGTGGTACTTTAAGCAAATTCAACTGGAGGCGGTCACAATCCCACTCTTTCCTCACTGTTGCTCTCCTGTATCCATCACTAAGCCATGTCAACCTGCTAATCTGTCAAGACTATTTTTTTTTTAAATTTGCATAGTTTTCTACCAGATTACAAAACTGAAAGAGCTCACTGCAGGCTCAAATGTGCGTCAGCATAAGGGATGAGAGATTGAGGGGCGCTGAGACCTCCCCTGTGCAGAGTTGTCAATTGACTCAGCTGCATGTGGAATTAGAGCCTTAGTCTTGCTAATTCTGAAGCCCAACAGTCTAATTTCTAAACTACAAGCACAGATTTTTCTTTTCTAACTGGAACCCACCACTTGACGATGAACTGAATTGTTTTCATATTAAAATATTGAATTTCATTTTTCTTATTCCTCTTTCTCTTACAATATTATTTTTTATTTTACTCAGTTTCTGCCCATTTCTCTTTAATTACAATCATTCACCTTCTTGATTTTCTTCTCTCTTGATGCTGACCTTCAGAGGAGGAATACCAGCATAGCTTCCTTGACCAACTGTACTAATCACACTCCTCTAGTGGTTACCTTAAACTGTGTGAAGTTCACCTTCTCCATTTGCAGATTTGCTCATCAGAAACAAAGGCTACAATCTCAACCATTTACTTACTACTACAAATATCTATATACATTCATGTTTTGCAGACCTTTGAGCTTCTTTGGTATTTGCAATCTGTGTTCCCAAAACACTGGAAAAACCTAATTTCAAATCTCTTCTAAAACATCAACATCCTAAACTAGTAATTAGACTACCAACTTTAAAGCTATACCAGTTCAACAGTATAAACAATAAAGCTCCACATTAACAAACTGAAAATAATGCATGATTTGATAGTGTGAGGACCCTACAGAAATAAATTTCCTAATATTTTTTCCTTTTTCTGTATTATATTCTTCTACAGAACTATCCTAAGTGAGAACTGCTGATTTTCTTTAGCCCAGAATTGTGTAACTTAAGATAATGCATTTTATTTTCATGT
>VYZV01005965.1:1641-21125 GCA_013401275.1 Pandion haliaetus | reverse complement strand
ATATAATGTATAATATATGATAAATATGTAATAAATAATGTATAATATATAATGTATAATATATAATCTATAAATACAGATAAAATGGAACATGCTGACCACATATTTGAGTCCTAGCCAGCATCTGTTTCTCTTAATATCAGACCTGTAGGAGCAATGGTCCCTTCAGTATCAGGATACAGGGCCTCATTGCTGTTCTGGGTAGCTAGACGTATCCCTGTGAAACTGATGTAAAGTAAAATGCAGAAGTAATGGTGAGATCATTCTCTTCCCTATCAAAACCTAACAGATGGGAAACCCCTGATTTTCTTCAATTCTTTTCCCTTCCCGACTCCACTTTTGTCATATACAAAATATTTCATGAGATTTCTATTCTGTGTAACTGTAGAAGCTCTTATGTGTAGCAGGCAATGATGATTAGCTGAATAAAAGAAAGGCTGGTAAATCCTGCTCCTTCTAAGTGGGGCTACGAATAATAAAAATATGATCCTGTTCTTTAGGTAATAATGGTAGCTTTTTGACATGAGCACAGGACAAAATTAATGTAGCACAAACCTGTGCAACTACAAGCTACAGTACAACTAATAGTCTTATGTGTAATTGAGTTAATTAAAGAAAAGGGTTATCCAGAGAAAATTTCTAGTAATTATAAACCATCAATGTTTCCATCCAGAAACAAACTTTAGCTTTTTTAAAGTTAGCAGATGATTCCGCTCCCATCTTTATTGAACTTATGTGGACCAAAAGAGAGCCTGAAATACCACTGTTAGTATTACAACAACTTACTGACCGATTGTTTCCTGAAGTGCCACATATTTCAGAGGTGTTTCAAAGGAGTGTCTTGCTTTTCAAAACTTACAGCAGAGCACTTGTGCTTCTCAGAAGTCTTCATTGCACCGTCCAAAGGCCCAAGCTAGTCCAAATACTAGAAGTAGTTTAGCTATGGTAATACAAGCTGTCGTGGTTTTGGTTTCAGCCCAGCCGGTAACAAAGCACCACGAAGCCGCTCGCTCACCCCCCACCCCCGCACCTGGCCACCTTGGGATGAGGAGAAAATACAAAGGCAGGCTCGTGGGTTGAGACAAGGACTGGGAGGGATCACTCCCCACTTATGGTCACGGGCAAAAGACAGGCTCAACTTGGGGAAGAAACAAAATCCATTTCATTTACTACAAATCAAATCAAAACCAAGGCTATTAGGAAGGAAAACCAAACCTCAGAACACCTTCCCCCTCACCCCTCCCGCCTTNATTCCTCACTCGTCCCCTGCTCCACCGTGGGGTCCCTCCCACGGGAGACATTCCTTCATGAACTTCTCCAGCGTGGGTCCTTTCCGCGGGCTGCAGTTCCTCACAAACTTCCCTGGTGCGGGTCCTTTCCGTGGGCTGCTCTCCAGTCACACACTGCTCCAGCACGTTTTTTCCCATGGAGTTACCGCCATCTTCGGGAGCCTCCGCTCCACCATGGACCTCCCTGGGCTGCAGAGGGACAGCCTGCCATCTCACCACGGGCTGCAGGGCCATCAGTCTCCTCAGGTGCCCCTCCTCCCCCTCCTTCTTCACTGACTCCAGTATCGGCAGAGATGTTCCTCTCACGTTTCCCAACCCCCACACTGCAGGATCCCCTTCTTAAATATGTTCTCCCAGAGGTGCTACCACCGTCACTGATGGGGTTGGCCTGGGCCAGAGGCGGGTCTGACTTGGAGCCAGGGAAGCTTCTAGCAGCTTCTTACAGGAGCCACCTCTGCAGCCCCCTCCCCCACTACCAAAGAAAACCGCGCCACACAAACCCATAACACAAGCTAATTAATTGACTAATTTATCTTCCCAAGAGAGAAAATTAGCTTACGTCCAGCTGTGGGGTACTGCATCTTCCAGAACTACCTTATTTAAAGTTACTATGCAGCTCCCTCTGATGTACTTCAGTCTGTGATGCAACCGTACCTAATGGCAGGATTATTCCAGTTCAGCATGAGGAAAAGTATCTTTGTTGTAACAGGTTAACCACTTATGCCTTAGAGCTCTTGCCATTTGAGTTGCTTGTTTGTAGAGGATGGCAATGCATGGAAGTTGCTAGTTGCTAGAATGATTGTCAGATGTATTCAGTGTTATCCTTTTATATTTTCTGAGTTTTATTCCCCTCTTTCTCGTCGATCTCTTTCCACTTCAACAGATGAAATGTGATGTGAGTTACAAGAGGTACTTCAGATAAGAAAATACTAAGTTTATGTGATTTGACCCCTGGCTGTTGCTGTTTTTCTAATTCAAGTATTTATAGTTTAGGGGCATCTATACACACTTTTGCCAACCTGAAAGTTAAATGGTAGAGACACAAGACAAAATACACCTGACATGACAGTGTTATAAAGTTGAATACTCAGTGGAACCAAAGTACATTTCCCAGGTTTTAGAAAGATGGGCAGCTTACAGTGGAAAATTTACATCTTGAAGAGCTTTGATAAAGGAGTCACACATCAATGACAGCGTATTAATGAACTGTGCTTTAAATGTTAAGTTACTGGGTGACAACTCAATTCAAAGGGAAAAAAATCCTCAAGTCATTCTTTCTATTTTTACTACTGTGTGCAGTGACTGCTGATAATGTTGAAGAAATTAACACTGTACTCCATTTTTAGCTGTTAACCACATTTATTAAGAACCATTAACTTAGACTGATGGAATTTTATTTTAAGAACACCACAGTGCAGATAACTTGTTTTGTCTTAGGCTTTTTTTAGCAGACTTTTTATAGATTTCCCATTTTCTACTCACCCTCATACCTATTGCATCCTCTTGGAAATTCATAATGACAATGTTTTAAACTAATATGAAAAAGGTTTCAGAAGAATTCCTTTGACCAAATCTAGAAAGTAAGTTGTAGCATTTTCATTGACTTTCAAAGCTACTTAACACATAGGCAACATGAAAGAATGTCTTTATTGCTGTGGTGGGTTGACCTTGACTAAGTGCCAAACACCCACCCAGCTGCTCACTCCCCCTCTGCAGGATGGGATAGAAAATATAATGGAAAAGCTCTTGGGCTGAGAAAAAGAAAGGGAGATTGCTTATCATTTACCATCATGGGTGAAAGAGACTCAACTTGGTGAAAATTAATTTAATTTATTGCCAGTTAAAATAGATTTGGGTAGTGAGAAACAAAGACAAAGAATTTACAGTAACACCTCTCCCCTTGTCTTTTCCCAGCCTCAACTTCAACCCTTCACTCCTGACTCCTCTAACTTCTGCTCCCACCAAGCAGATGGGGATGGGGAATGGGGGTTACAGTCAGTCAATCCATAACAGTTCCTCCCTGCAGCTTCTTCCTCTTCCTCACACCTTTCCCCTAAACTTGCATAGGCTCTCCATGGGCCACAGTTCCTTCAGAAACACCTAACTGCTCCCTCCATGGGCTGCAGAAGAATCTCTGCTCCAGAGCCTGGAGCACCTCTTTCCCCTGTTTCTTCTCTGAACTTGGTGTTCCCTCTGCTGTTTCTCAGTCTTTCCTGCCCTCCTCCTGCATTTTCTGTCCTTTCTTAAACATATATTCCCAGAGATGCCACTACTTTGGCTGAGGGGCTCAGCTGTGTCCATTGGAGCCAGCTGGAACCAGTCATGTCCAGCATGGGGCAGCCCCGGCCTCTTCTCACAGAGACCACCCCTGCAGCCCCCCAACTGCCAACACCTTGCCACAGACACCCAATACAATTTCTTTTTATAAAATTTGATAACAAATGAATGCATTTCTTTATTATGTTATTTGCTCATCGCAATAGTAAGACATTTCAGAATAAAAAGATTAGGTCCCATTCCTCACTCTTGCCAGTTATACCCATTTTCCCTCTCTGCCTTCAGCAGTATTGCTCTTGATCAGACTCCCCCTGAGGAAGAGGATGGTCAGGCTCCCCATCCCTGGGCGTGCAGACCTGCATGCCCATGATAAAATCTTTCAGCCGTTTAAAGACAGTAAACTGCTTAGGTTGTTCACTAACCTGTTTTAGATGATGCTATCGATTTCTTCATGAATTTACTGTGGTGTAACTCTTGGCAGGCATTTTTGGTCCTCACTGGTGAACAGCAAAAGTAAAGCAGAAACAGATCTTTTGTTACTAAGAAACAATTTTCTCTCCTTTAGTTATATAAATTTAGGACCACTCCAATCCACTTAGGTATTAGCCACAGCCTCTGTTTGGGGGAGGGGGGAGAACAAGTATGACAAGGAAGAAAAGGAGTAATCCAGTCAATCTAGGATAACTGCTGAAGCTGCCTCTTCATCAGGTTTTGTAGAAGGAGATCCTAATCTCCTAATCTGGGCACTTCTTCACTAAACTGGTAGGTGACTGAGGTATCTCCAGAGTGCCTCAGACTGCTTTAGCTAGGATGTGAATTCATTTCTGCTAACTTTAGTTGTCCAAAACTAGGCATATAATGTTCATTTCTCTATGTATCTACCTACCTATTGTACAACATATTATATATATGTAAAAAATATTTCTGGAGGGTGAGACAGGATCATAAAATGAGATGGATCACTATCTGGAAGTACTTCTTTCTTGCTTCATTAACTGTAGAAGATGAAGATGATGAATCTTATCTACCACTGAATGTATATAGAATTAACAGGAAATAATGGATGCCCGTATTACACTAAGTTCCAGTTCGCCTAGTTCTCTTCGAAGATACCCAGATTCTGTCTAGCAGGTCAATTGTTGGAGAATTCACCCAAAAAGACAGGGAAATAGATTCCAAACACTCCTTAGCATGAGGGGAAAAGAGGTTGAACCTGTAATTTTTTTATCACAGGAAAGACCATTAGGTAGCCTAGTTACCTGTGTACTCTATCAGACTAATTGGTCACTGGGAATGAAAGACTCAAATGTTCAGGGAGACAGCAAGTAAGAACTTTGAATTTTACATATTGGCTACAGCACAGGACAGGGAGACTATGTCCTGTTTTTGTCCCAGAACACAAAATAACTTTTAACAATTCAGATAATGGTCTAATGTTATTACTTAGCTACCAAATGGGCATTTAGTCAAAGTTGTCTTCTTCCTCCATTACCTTTCCAATCAGCCATCTAATCAGTTCTTCCTATAGGGGCCAAAATTTTCCTGAATTTTCTATCTTAATTTTCAAGTGCAATTAATTTCACTAATAAAATTTCTATTGGGTCTAATTAGCTCTTTTAAACTACAAGTTAAAGTATTTCTATTTTTCAAGTTCCTATTTTCAACCTGTTGTAAACAGTAAAAATTCATTTTAAATGTTTGAAGAGCATATACAATCCCCCACACATATTATTCAGTTGTAGATCAAAACACATCTTCAAATGGATTTAAATGCATAGAATAGCATACCTCAAAACTGCCTTAAGTAGGCCAGAATGTAGCTTGCATATATGGGCTTTCTTAAACCAGAGTTAAAATGCACATAAATTGCATATTAAAATATCCACAAATTAGTAAAGTGATGTTTCCTATACAAAGTAGGTTATAAAAGTATCTTCCTGTTTTGGATATCTCTCTGTAAGATACTACTGAAAATGCAGCCTTATAAAGAATAAAATTGCTTTTTACCCAACCCACAAGCTATACAATAGACTCATTATGAATTATTTTGCTGTTACTGCTTTTCTTTTCTTTGATTTTCTGACTGATCTATTGCAAATGCCCTGTGTCATTTTGTTCCTCCATCACATCATGTTAGGAGTCAGCTTAACACAACATGACTGATTCAATTGAAAACTTCAAAAAGATAATGTTAGTGAAAAGTGTGGTTAAAGCAACTATGGTTTGGTTTAGCAAACTATTCAGTCACAGTGGCTTCGTGCTATCTTTTGATTTCTCGACCCACATAACAACTCCGTGGTATTGCAGGACACTAATAATTTTGCATTCATCTATCACATTGTAGGCTCATGATTTGACCAAGCTAGAAAGAGAAACCCTGGAAAACTGTATTTTTGTACTAAAACCTGTATCACTTTTTCTATTAGCAGTCTATGTGCTATTTATTCTCTGATATAAAATATCTTATGTATAGACATACACAGAAGAAATCATGTTTTAACCACATATAAACATTACTGTTTGGAAATTTTTAGACTAATTAAGTGATTCAGTTATTTATGATACATTCTGTAGATAAGTGGTTTGAATTAAGAAAAGAATCCTATTGACATAAATATTTTTTCCAATAATTTCATATAGATTGATCATCATCTACCACCATTATACTAGATTTTTGTAGCTGAGGGGTGAAAGTATTTAAAAGCTATGTATCAGAACTGCATACACATTTGTGCCATTGTAACAATTGTAAATACAGTGACAAAGTTAATGTTATGTGTATTCCAATACATGACTAGATAGATCCCCATCGTTGAATCACTTGACAGAAATAAAATTTGTCCTAGGAAGCAGAGGCAAAACTGATAACACCTAAAAGTCTCATTAGCTACTGAAGACCAGTATTCAATTCCACTGATGTTCATAATTCCCAGTTCACCTGCTGTTTAGCCTTGTAGCTGCCTAAAGCCTTCAACTGTTTAAGGACATAACAATTTTATTTAAGAGTATATTCAAGCCTACTCTTACGACCAAATTGTCCTGGCATCTACATTTTAAATCTCAACACTTTTATTTTGGGATACATAGAGCATGAGTACGCTTAAAATTGTCTCTTCCCTCTCTTTTAAACCCAATAGAGAGATCTTAGAGCACTCTTAGGGGGGCAGAAGCTCCCAGATATCTATGATTTCTGAAATAGACATGAACTGGTATGTCTCATCCTTTCGGTAAATGCCTTTAGCACTGAATATTTGCTGTAGGCCTTGCTCTGGCTAATGCAGTTGCATTTGTTGTAATGTGTTTAGGTGTTGACTTGATCTCAAACAGAATGAGAATTGTTCTATGGCTAGGTAGTATGTGCACCACCTGAGAGACCTAGGATACAGTGATTTTCTATGGGGTGTTATTAGGATTTCCATGGTTTTTACCTCACAGGCAACAGGCCTTCTTCATGCATTATATATACATTAATATAAGCATTCCCATAACTCAGGATTCTCAATCCTCCCTGAGAATTTAGGCCCACATTTACAAATCATTTAGGCTTTGTAATTTTGAGTGTTGTAGCACTGGCTCCAGGAAGGGAATTCACAGACCTGAACTAATTGCTTTGGTTTCCTAAGCAGCGCAGGGGAAAATTCGCCATCTATAAAGCCTCATTTCCTAGGATTGAACAGTTTGCATGTGGCAATGCCTAGGCCAGCCAAGAGTGCCTAACAGACTTTTGTTACCTCTCGCACCTGTGATAAATGGCTGTATGAATCTGAGATTTCAGTCTCAGCTGCTTTCCTGGGTGGAGGTGCTTGTGGTAGGCTGAGCAGGGAGCTGGCCATGGGGCTTCTCTTCACACTCACCCCCAAGTTGGATGTATGTTAAATTCCTTCCTCACCAGGAGGGAGTTCAAACCCATATTTCTCTGCTTTCCAAGATAGCATGCTGATCAGTGGTGGGGCTCTCCCTCTAAGCTATTGAGATTTCAGTAGTTACAGCAATTTTCTGAGTTGCAAAAAAGCAGTGAATTCTTATGCTGAGGAAGATGTGTCTGTGTCTTCTGTATTCTTGGCAGGATCTCAAATCAACATGAAGCTACTGTAAAAAGCAAAGTATTTCCTATTATATCAGACAGGTACCTAAGCTTGGGCTGTAGGCATTTAGGGTTGTTCAGCATCTACCTATAGCAGTGACTTTTTTTTCACACAATATAGGTACTTAAATTGCACCAAAGTGAAATTTTTTAAGTCTTTCCACTTACAAACACTTCAATACTATTACTAGCACTGTTTGCCAGCACTAAGGAGAGCTGGCAGTATTAAAATCTTTCCCCCTTCAAAACAAGGAAACTGCCTCAAAACGCCATATAGTGAATGGATCTCTTAAGTCCCTAGCCCACATTAACCTTCAAGCCATACCAAGAAATTAACTGAAAAAATACCTGACATAGAACAACACCGAGCCTGGGTCTGTGGTAGTTTAATAGTACAGACAAACCAAGTCTGAACATTCAGGTATGCTCTCAGGTGCTGCCTGATTCACTGCTTGCTATGGGCATCATCCTTGTAAATCTGAGATCAGTTTTAGAGCCAGAAGCAAGCAAGATAAAGGAGGAACAGAAAGTGACACCAGAGCAGCACCAGAGAATAGAACAAAATCAGAGTTCCTGAGTTACTGGCAGCATCCTAAAACAAGCAGTACACTCTTTCTAACTTGTTGTCAATGCCTGAGTGAAATTACCACAATTATACAAAAGCTTGAGGTAAATCATTAGGATTTTCAGGTACACAACAACTCTGATGTTAATGGTACACAATACCATTGTAAACTTAAATCCTTTTAAAATGTCAAACCTATTTCAGTTTGTGACGGAAGGAGTATTATACACTGGTTATAAATTATCCCTGATTATCTGAGTGGGAACTCTATGTGGTAAGAAATTAAATAATCATGGTTAGTTCTTCAATGCCTTTAAATATGGGGCTGTCTAAAATTAGTACTTCAAAGAGTATGAACATAATTAAATATTCTTTTTGTTTAGACAAATAGGAATAGAATAGAGAGCATTAAAGCAGGAATATATATGTATATATTAATCTGTATTAATATAGTGATCATTGTGACGCTAATGCTTGATGTGATCAAAGCTAAAAATTACTTCCAGCAGTTTAAAAGGACTGTATTAATAGCTTTCTATATTACTTGCAGTATGTGCAATTGTGGAAAACAAATTAATACCCTGTAGTGAAGCCTTGCCTATGCAGCAAGGACATTCATTAATTTCACCATTAAAAGATTTACTTGGCATTTCAATAAATCTGGAAATGGGTTGTAGCATAGAAACAAAGGTGGTAGTAAAAAATAACTTATATAAGTTTGAAATAACTTATTTCTTCTACTAGAGGGTATACTAGCTGAAGCAGAAAAAAAATAATAAAGAAAGTAAATGGATGTTGAAAAGTAGTTTGAAATCAACAGAACAGAATTTATTTTAGTTAAAGTTTCTTGGCTAAGTTGAAAAAATAATGAGGAGATCAATTACGGTCAAGTATCATGACCATTGTAAAGTCTATGAAATCCAATGCTGATTTTTAACCTTACACCCTTAAATCAATTTAATCTTCTAAATGCTAACATGGGGCCTGACCTTCCCAATGACTTCAGTGAGTTTCAGAGACTATAAAATGAATTTACAAGTTTCTATCTGATTGATTCTGTGACATCTTTATGTTGGTTTAAGTATATTGGTGCCACTCATGCAGTAATAGTGCAGCAAGAGAAGAGGATATAGAGCATAAATAAAGTTTTCTGAGTTCTGAAAAGGTGAGTTACTGCTAATCAAGCCATGCTTGACCTAATTCCTGTTATTTTCACTGCTACTGATAATCAGACTGGAGTAAGAATAGGTGGGGAACAGTTAGCATTTCACATATTTCTTAGGTTTGAGTCTAATCAATCTGTAAAATTATTTCTGAGTTTACTTCAGCAGAAAACATGTGGGAAAAGTGCTGTATTAAAATCAAGGAAGCATCCTTACAAGGTAAAGCAGCCTTACTGACTGTATGTTTTCCTCATGTTGCTTTGAAGAATATGTTTGGCACATATTACAGACACTGTCTTGAGAGACACTCCAAAACCCACTCCTCTTAGCTGCTTTTCATAATCCACCCCGCCTCCCTAACTGATTTACACATTAAATAAAGTTATTCAACAATATGGTATTCCATTGTTAAAATATTGTATTGGGCTTGTTTGGCAAGGTTTTGGTAGCAGGGGGGTTGCAGGGGTGGCTTCTGTGGGAAGCTGCTAGAAGCCACCCCTGTGTCTGATAGAGCCAATGCCAGCTGGCTCCAAGATGGACCTGCCGCTGCTCAAGGCTGAGCTCAAGGCCAAGCCCATCAGAGGCAGTGGTAGTGCCTCTGGAATAACAGATTTAAGAAGGGGAACCCCCCCCCCGTGCAACTGCAGCCAGAGAGAGGAGTGAGAGTATGTGAGAGAAACAGCCCTGCAGACCCCAAGGTCAGTGAAGAAGGAGGGGGAGGAGGTGCTCCAGGTACCAGAGCAGAGATTCCCCTGCAGCCCGTGGAGAAGACCATGGCGGAGCAGACATCCACCTGCAGCCCGTGGAGGGCCCCACGGCAGGGCAGGTGTATGCCCAAAGGAGGCTGTGACCCCATGGGAAGCCCGTGCCGGAGCAGGCTCCTGGCAGGACCAGTGGAGAGGGGAGCCCACGCTGGAGCAGGGGATGAGTGTGATGAGTCCTGCCCCTGAAGAGGATGAAGCTGCAGAGACAATGTGTGATGAACTGACCCCAACCCCCATTCCCCATCCCCCTGCACTGCTGGGGGGGGGATGAGGTAGAGAATTCGGGAGTGCAGCTGTAGCCAGGAAGAAGGGAGGGGTGGGGGAAGGTGTTTTAGGATTTGGTTTTATTTCTCATTACCCTACTCTGTTTGATTGGCAATAAATTAAGTTAATTTTCCCTAAGTTGAGTCTGTTTTGCCCATGACAGTAATTGGTTGAGTGATCTTCCACTGTCCATATCTCGACCCATGAGCCCTTCGTTATATGTTCCCTCCCCTGTCCAGCTGAATGGGGGAGTTATAGAATGGCTTTGGTGGGGACCTGGTGTCCAGCCAGGGTCAACCCACCACAAAAATCAATTAGTAAACATTTACATCTCTTCAGGTCACAGCACCTGGAACAATATGATGTAAAAATTCTTAAATGCCTTTTCAGAACTTTGTGATCAGAGTCTAACATTTCAGTCCAGCAAACTGAAAACCTCAGAGGGCTTTATTAGTGGTTAAACACTGGAACAAGTTGCCCAGAGAGGTAAAGAAATTTCCATCCTTGGAGACATTTAAATCTTTACTAGAAATGGCCTTGAGCAACCTGATCTAGTCAGACCTGTTTTGAGCAGAAGGTAGGATTAGATAATCTCTGAAGGTCCCTTCCTAATTCAATTGGGTTTTTTTTATGGTTCTGGCATAACCCTAAAGATCTAGAATAGGATTGCAAAGTATTAAGTACATGAAGAAGTTTTGCAGGACCGTGGAGGGATATTGAGAGGAAACACATGCCCTGAAGGTCAAAGAAACTTCTAGAAACACTGCATGTCATATTACGTTATTCGAGGCAGTTCAGAAGGCCAAATAAAAAAGCCTTGTGGGCTGTGATTGAGATAAACTTTAATTTAATGTAGTTAAGTCTGGTTATGCAGGTACTATTCTTCTGTAACATTGATCATTAAAGGAGACTTTTTTTTCTGGTTTAGTGTAAATGGTTGTTGTGGAATAGCATCATCAAGATATTTATTAGTTACACCCTACATAAATTAACAATTGTTGATACAAATTTCTGAATATGGTGCTAGTATTAGTCTCATTGGTATATGGTTTGTAATTTCTTTATGTCCTTATTTATTCAATTTTACTTAACCTACATGTAACAGAAAAAACCCAGAATTCCTTAAAATGATAATCTAATGTATACTGTAATGGCTCACTGCAAGTTATGACTTGAGCAATATGAAGAATTATTCAAGAATGTAATCTTAGATTTCATTATTTATCCATGATACTGTATTCAAATTTGCCTCTACTATTCCTAGTATATGTTTCCATTTGGGAAAATGCATGAATGCATGGTTTTCTAGGCTATTAACATATCTTTTTTTTTTTTTTTATTTCTTCCTAGGAGCATGGTTGTGTATTAGTCCCCCAAAGTAAGTCATTCATTCATTAAGGACTCCCTAATTTATCCATTTCTCTGTTTATAGATTTTTAAAATTTGGTTTGGTGGATGGATGTCATACAATACACTGTTATGCTTGCTATACTGCTAGTAGTATTTATTAATGGAAGAGTGCTGAGTAAGAAATACAGTTTAATGAACGGAGTTTAAAATGTAAAAAATGGTTCTTTAAACTGACACAGGTTTCTTTGAGTTGGTTCATCCAGAGTAATGACCTGTGGTGAATAGTTCAGTGTGATATTTTAGCTATTGGCACCACAGAGTGATAAGCAATACCAGAGGAGCCAGTCTGCTGGAGTGGGAAACAGCTGTGTGAACACAGGTGGGATTCCTAAACCAAATGCTACTCGTTGTTTGTTCCTTCCTGCTACTCGTAGAATGATTTTGACTTTTGTGAGACTATGTAGCATGACTCACTAAGCCATTCCTTATGCATTGGAAAGTGCTCGCTTTCTGAAGCTTTAAAAACAAAGCCAAACAAACAGAACTACTTTTACTTCTTAAAACCAGCCAGTCTTTTCTTAAGCCTTCTAGTTAATTAAAGACTGATTAATCATAATTGAAGAATGACTGTTCTGACTTTAAAACCTCTGACTGAGTTTCTAATAATTAAAGTACTAAAATAAAAGAACTCTTTTCTGAGCTTTTCTTGTTTCCCTTTGCCTTCAACTTTTTTCACAGACGTAGAAGGTAGCTGTCCACAAAACACACAATAGAGGAATACAATGTGTTTAAGAAAAACAGTAAAATTTCTTAACACTGAGTTGTCAGGTTTTTTCCAAGTACCAGACAGTGCAAAAGGAACAATACATCATTTCTTGACCAGAGTAGCTATTCTACTGAAATTCCTAGAGAAATTTTAAGAACAACTGAGACTACAGACTATTAAGGAAAAATAACTTCCTCCAGGGAGCAGGATCAATCATTCTTCGCATTGGCTAAAGACTTCAATGCAGTGTGTGGACAGACAGTAATTTCACAGAAAATGTTGAGACTCCTAGATTCCCAGATCTGAGTTACAGTCCCATGGAATTACTGAACATTTCATTACAGTTTCAAACAGCGTGTCTTTAGGAACTTTCCTGGCAAGACAATCTTAACCTTCATCAGTGCAGAATTTCTCAGCTTCTATCTTTCTTTTTATCACAAGCTTTCCATCTCTAATAAGTTGAATACTTTCAACATTGGCAAAACCGACCTGTGAAACACTGTGAATTATACAGTGTTTGAAGCATTATAGAACATTTATTTTTGTAAAAAGGAGGAGGATGCTGAGGTAATAATCTGTTCAGCTCTATTAAGCTTCTATTTTTCATGCACCTTAGCTTACCAAGGACTTTAGTGCTAAAAATATAGCTAATGCCAATCACCATGGTTTCATGGAAATGAGGTCTTTTCAAATAAATGTGTTACCTTTTTAAACAAAATTATAGGGCCACTTAGTAAAGGCTTCTAGGCTGATAGTACATACTTCAATTCTTTATCACATGATATTTTGATTCGAGAGCTTGCATTGTATGAAATGAAGCAAGTACACATCAAACAGAAAAATTACTCTGACAGACCTTGTAAAGTAATAGTAAATGGCTAGACATTCTCTAGTGGGACTAATTTCTAGCAGGTCTTCCTTGGTTTGATTCTGTTTAAAATCTGTATCAGCAGTCTTACAGGGCCACAAAAATAAAAGACGAGAAGACAAGTCTCACAATTTAAGTAGTTCAATCTACTCAATTTATTAAAGAGAAAATTGAGGCATGATTTGACTGATAGTTATATATACTCACAGTTAGAAGAAAGATCCGAGACAGAGGAGCTTTTCAACCTTGCAGGAAAGGAATAATAAGATGCAGTAAATGAATACTGGAGTTAGACAAATTCAGCCTTGGAAGTAATTAAGGTGCTGTAATTAAAGATTAGAACAGCTACTATGAGAAAATCTGAAAGCCTATGTACGTAGGAGGGGGATCAGATGATCACAGTGGGTCATTATGGACTTGAAATCTATGCAGGTGTAGATTTTCTGATGAAATGCAATATAAATATTGGTGTTTGCAGAAAATACTGCATATGGTATATAGTTTATTGTATGTGAAAACTATGGTGTATTTCTTAACAACAATGTTTATTTGAGATTAGAGAGACAGTTATGTATTATCCTAGGATTGACTACACATACCAAATATTATATTTGGAATACTTACTAATATTTCTTAAATATTCTCCATCCACTTTCTTTTAGATGTTCCGTATCAGTAGTACTGACATCTCTATGCTTCTGGTTACATATTGTCTTCTAACTTTATTTCTGAGATGATGTAGCTTAGCTGCATGATATGGTTTGCATTATAATGGTCTTCAAAGCTTGGGAAATACAGCAGAACTTTAATTCTTTCCTAAGGAGGAAGTGAGGTGCATGATGCAAACCATGCATATAGTCCTGTCTGCCACTCCAAAAAAGCCTTCAAGGTATCAGTTGAAATGGTGTAGTCTGCCTTGCTCTTTCTCCATGAGGGTTTGTCTCCCAGTTAAATCTCCTGGCATGTAAGTACATGTCTTAGGGTAGTATGTGAATGAGAAGCACTCTGTCAGACTTCCCTGAAACTGTCCCCAGAACTCATTATGGTGCACCAGCTATTATTAGAATTGTGGCCTTTTCCATTAGATAGCATAGATCCCAGAGGGGGATCTATCATTTGAGCAGATCGTCTTCTGAGTACACACATATTTTTCTCTTTTTTCTGATCACCTCCAGAATCGAGATGCTTCTCCCATGCTTATCTCCTTTGAACTCCCTTGAATTTTGACTGGCTTGGCTCTGAGCTGATTTAATACATGGCATCTGCAACATTTTCTTTGGGTTATTTTGTTTGTTTTGGAAAACTTGTAAGATTTCTGAAACATTGAGAATATGTAATAGAAAGCACATGGCATTTCCAAAACTAGTGGACACCCCTATGTAAGTTTCGCTGCTGTGCATGCTGTGTGTACATGTAGGGTCATATGTATTCTAGCTCAGTGCTGTGCATCCTCTACACTTTGAAGAAGAATTTCTTGTCTTTTTCTGGTTGAAAAAACAAAAGCAAACAACACTGCAGAATAAAACATCTTTTTTATAGCTGTAATCCACTTACAAAGAAAGACAAAATAATTCTCTAAAAAAAAAATATCTCTAGAAAATAGACAAAACAATACAGAGGCACAGTACCTCCTCAGTTTATAAACTTAGAAATGAAAACACAGAGGCATATTTGGATTCTCAGGAGAATGACAATTGTCAGTAGAAATTTCATATAAGGATTTTTAACTAGGGACGTTTTATGAAGATACTGCTCTGTATTTTACTGATAGTTTCTTAGCTACTTACATTGCACAGCTAATGGAAAAGATATTGCAAAGACAAACTGTTGTTGCAGTAAATATAGAATCATAGAATCATATAATTGCTTAGGTTGGAAAAGACCTTTAAGATCATCGAGTCCAGCCATCAACCATGCCCACTAAACCATGTCCTGAAGTGCCTTGTCTACATGCTTTTTGAATACCTCCAGGGATGGTGACTCAACCACTTCTCTGGGCAGCCTGTTCCAATGCCCAACAACCCTTTCAGTCAAGAATTTTTTCCTAATATCCAATCTAACCCCCCCCTGCCACAACTTGAGGCCATTTCCTCTCATCCTATCGCTAGTTGCTTGATAGAAGAGACCAGCACACACCTCACTACAACCTCCTCTCAGGTAGTTGTAGAGAGTGACAAGGTCTCCCCTCAGCCTCCTTTTCTCCAGTCTGAACAACCCCAGCTCCCTCAGCTGCTCCTCATCAGACTTGTGCTCCAGGCCCCTCACCAGCTTCGTTGCCCTTCTCTGGACACGCTCCAGCACCTCAGTGTCTTTCCTGTAGTGAGGGGCCCAAAACTGAACACAGTACTCAAGGTGCGGCCTCACCAGTGCCGAGTACAGGGGGACGATCACTTCCCTGCTCCTGCTGGCCACACTGTTTCTGGTACAGGCCAGGATGCCGTTGGCCTTTTTGGCCACCTGGGCACACTGCTGGCTCATATTTAGCTGGCTGTCAACCAGCACCCCCAGGTCCTTTTCTGCCGGGCAGCTTTCCAGCCACTCTTCCCCAAGCCTGTAGCATTGCATGGGGTTGTTGTGACAGAAGTGCAGGACCCGGCACTTGGCCTTGTTGAACCTCGTACAATTGGCCTTGGCCCATTGATCCAGCCTGTCCAGATCCCTCTGCAGAGCCTTCCTTCCCTCAAGCAGAGCAACACTCCTGCCCAACTTGGTGTTGTCCGCAAAGTTATTGAGGGTGCACTCAATCCCCTTGTCCAGATCATTGATAAAGATATTAAAGAGAACCGGCCCCAGTACTGAGCCCTGGGGAACACCACTTGTGACCCGCTGCCAACTGGATTTAACTCCATTCACCACAACCCTCTGGGCTTGTCCATCCAGCCAGTTTTTTACCCAGTGAAATATATATAGTTGAGGTGTGTGAAAAACATCTTTCTACAACCACAATATTTGAACAATTCCTTGGAGACTGCCAGAGAAAGAGCTAGAACTTGGGAACTTTCTGTAAGCTCACTAGGACTGGTATGTCAGATTCATGAGCTTTGCAGTGAAGACAGTGGTGGAAAGAGCTGTTCCTTTACATCTGAATTTACAACAACAAACAATCATTAAGGTGGACAGCCTGCTTTATATAAAGAACTGTTTCCACAGTGGCAGCATTACTTTTTTTCTGAGATGTTAACCCTGTCTTTGGGGATAAAAAGAAAACTGGATGTGTTTGCTTCTTCCTGAGTGTTCCCTAATTACTGGAAAAGCAGTTTTCCTTCTCATATGATCCAAACCCACGCCCTGCATCAATACACATTGCAATGCGTTGCTGTTTTCACAAAAGCGCAGGATTTGCAAAGGTTTACAGAAAGCATTACATTTGGGAGAGCAGAGCATCTCACTACTGTTTAGCTCAGGAAACAATCTGCCCTTCTCCACTTCCTCCCTGAACTGCTCCAAGTCTGACTCCCTTGGGCTGGGTTTTATGACTTGACCTTTGGACAAATACCATAGGTCTCTCCATACAACTCTAGCAGGCCAATAACATCTTTCATCACAGAGGAGAATTGAGTGTAGTCAGAACTAGGAGGAGGGAGTGAAGACCAGGCACCAGCACTTCTTGCCTGGAAATTACAGCCTGTGCAATGCAGTTCCTGTACAAGATCTGATGTGGCATGGAGTGTGCCACCATGAGACCACAGTAGCATGTGTTTGTTGAGACACTGTGCTTATGTGGCTCGTGGTAAAGAAATACCTATGAATACATAAAATAGAGTTTTAAAAGAAATATCCTTTTTATTTGGAAAAATGTTCTGTGATGAGCTGGAAATGTCCATGAAAACCACACAAACATCTGTGATTTAGCTTTAAAAACATCTTTCAAGAAAAACTGTGTTTCCTACAGAGGTATAAACTCCTGTTTATACAAAGAACAAAGTATTGCTGAGAATATCATATGCAAATATTTTATTAAGTTGGAAGCATTGCAGTTTAGTTCTCTCCTGGATGTTATATTGCAGTTCAGCTCTATGTTTAGTACTCTCAGAGGGTTTAATTATGCAAGTGTATATACATTTTCTCATCCTGATGCTTTTCATAAGAGTTAAGAGTACTTAGAACTTTCCAGGACTGAGTAATTTAGAAACACTCAAGATCTCCTAATGTTTTGTCTTACTGTATATGGCATTTATTTTTGTAGCCATAGAATTGACTATTCTAAAATATACTGATTCTCTTCCCAGTGTTTCCTAGCTACTTCAGGAAGATAAGCACCATAGAGAGAGAATATTTTTTTTAGATAAAAACAGTAATAACACAGAAAGAAATGGATATAAATTCTCTGAATAGATGTAGGTTGGAAATTAAAAGAAAGTCATCAAAGCATAGAGGGTATGGTGTAGTTAAGTATGATCTGATGTAATAAAAAAAGTAACTCATTTTTAGATGAAACCTTCATCTTTATAAAGCTTATTATAATCGATAGGTACTTATAATAAATGCAACTGGAGTTGGTGACCCAGAAACTTCCCTGTCTGGGTCCTTTTCAGTCTCACAGAAATTTCTAAAACATTCCCAAGAGAAACATAGTCTTACTGTGATGCAAGTGATGCTGCTTATGTCAGTGAAAAAAAGATAAATCAATTTTCTTTAAAAATAAATCTTTTCCTTATTACATTCATGAACTGATTCCTCTACAAAGCTACAATAAATATGTTGCCAGAAATAGATTTTTGCAACCATTATTTTACTTATTATATTGGATGGTATCATAGCTTTATTACAAGCTTCATACAAAGTAAAATAAAATGGTAGAATTTTCACTGATTTTGGTGGGCTCTTCTTTCATTACTAAGAAACTTGATAGCCTGTAAGTATGTACCATCTGTACTCTTCACAAGGCTTGCATCTCAGAGAGTATTTAAATGCAGAATAGTTTATTTCTTACTCCAAATTGTAGATGGCTGCTGTAACCTTACAGTTTCTATCAGGATTGCATTGCAAGTGAAATACTGACTCTAAAATGACTAGCAGGTGCAAAATTAATTCTATTAACTTTGATTTGTAATGAAGCCTATATGACTAATCCTCCTTTGATAGCTTGTACTGTGAAATTCAGGTCCCAGATTGGCTGACTGGACTCAAAAATTCTCAGAGGAATTTGAGACAGCATTTACCCACCAGTGCCACCTTTCACGATACTGATTTTGTTGTTCTTTGCCAATGTTGACCAAGCTGCTAGACAGGATGTGGAAGGGATTTTAATCTTCTCCATCTGTGTGACTGGAGTTTAATCTTACAGTTTTTCCTGACTTCTCTAAAACATGGTATGTTCAGGAAGGATGTACTGGAAGCCAACAAAAAGAAAAAATGGCAAGAAAGAGTGGCAGAACACCCCTCCTCCCTCACTGCAACGCCATATTCTTAGTTCCCCAGAAATGATCATGAGGAAAATCATGTGGAATGGAAGACACCCCAAACATGCTGGCCACTGCCCAACAACTAGTAGTCTGACACCCACCCTAGAGAATATACTCTGTAGAAATTCAAGATTTTGGCATTTGCTAGAATGATGCTTCACACACAATTGTGTTAAAAGTGAAGTTCAATATAGATAACACCACAGAACAACCCAAACATACTGAAATTTTCATTTGCTCAAAAACAGTAAAAAAAAAAACATTAAAAAAAAGTATTAGTGCTGGTGGTAAACAAAATGCTTCCCAAGAATGATACAGATATAAATTTTAGCAGTCTTCATTACAAGAGAATTTTGAATAACTGCACCTTTATTCAAATCTGTATTCCACTTCTGCTGTTCTTTCTGGTTTATGCAGCCTCCCAAAACCCAGTCATAATTACTGGTGACATTTCAGCTCATGTNTCCTAATTTTATTAACTTAATATAGCCTTTTACATATAAACAATATCCATTTTATGTATTAAAATCAGTTCTTCCAAATAGACTATATTTTTCCATAAAACTAAAAGCAATGAATGTTGCATAGACTGGCCTCTATAAATGAAGCATTTTGCTGAGTTTCTGCTACTAAATATTGTCAATCTGATTAATAGCAACTCAAGCTATATGACTTCCTTATGTTGAGTA